>VWZS01002364.1:491043-724825 GCA_013397075.1 Rhabdornis inornatus | reverse complement strand
AAAAAAAAAAAAAATCACAATTTAAAGATTCCTGCAAATATTTTCTTTCAAGAACATTAAGGCTGGAACTGATGCCGCGAATAAAATTCTCCAAAGGAACATACCGGAGAGAAGCCTCAGCGAATATCTGACGTAACCTCGACTCAGACTCCCCATAAAACCTGTGAGAATTAAAATATTTTAATAAAAAACTTGGGGTTTTTGTCTTTTTCAGGCAACCTGGAAAATCACTGCTGGTGAGTTACAAAAAACTGTAGCACACACTTGCAAAGTCCTGAAGTCTAGGCAAATCTACAATAATCTTTATTTCCACAAGGACCAGAAATTAAGGTGAAATGGGGCACAGGCAAAGTTAGAATCATTAGAGGGAACTGCTTCTCTTCTGTGTTAGAAACAATTTTATCTACATTTTTGAAGAACAACAAAAAAATTACTTCTCTGGAGACATCAGCCTGTGCAGTGTCACCTTAATTGCAAACACACTTTAACAAGTTCCTCTTCTTGTTGCAGAACTAACCTATAGGCAATCACAGATGCAGTTTTAATCCCCTCTTTGATTCAGTCCATGCCTTATACAAATTTCCTGGCCAAGTCCAATAAACCTCTTTTCATACAAGAAACATAAGCCCTGCTTGAGAGAACCCTTTCCCATTTTGACTCTTTTGGGCAGATAACCCAGAGCAAACACTACATCTCTCCACAATGGACAGGTGCCAGGGTTTATTTTGGGCTACTATATGTACAGAATTAATGAAAATAAAGTGGGTGGACTTACTTGCTGATGATTTCAGGGCCATTAATGACAGTAACGTGAGCGCCAACCTCATTTGCGATGGCCTTGGCAATCATGGTCTTCCCAGTTCCTGGAGGGCCATAGAGCAGCACTCCTCGAGGAGGAGGGATCCCTTGGGACAAGCACATGCAGGCAAACAGAGAAAAGAAGTTACTGGTGATAAATGCCAGGCCCAGCCTGCACTTGCACATTTCACTGCCCCTCTTACTACCAATACTAATTTGACTTGAGCAATAATTCCTGTAACAGACATGTCATTATGATGAATTAGGCTTTCAGGGAAAAGATCACTCTTAAATGGGACATTCATCCACATTATTTATTTTTAATGTCCAAAAGACTCTCTTTAAAATCACCTATTTAAATCATTATATTTTTCAGTAGTTCATTATAATATTCACAGCGTTTTCTCAAAAAAAATTAACTGAGTACCGAATGTCCATGAATACACTTAAAATTATTCATGATTCTTACAGTGTCATTATAAAAAATTTCCCACATCAGAAAACCACTTCTCTTCAACACTCCCAAAAATTCTAGACATCTTGTGAGGCTTGATTTAAGAATGTTTATAAGATGATGAAAAACACATTAAAAGGATGAATCTGCCTATTTAATGGCACATGTTAAGAGTCAAAGAGACAGAAACATTCAGGCACAGAACATAAGGGACTTTGGAAGAACAAGGTACTGCTATGTACAGCTGAAGCTGGACAGGAAATACAGGTAAACTGTATGAAACACAACTGTGATCCCAGGTAAAAAGCCCACCAAAGAAAGTTTCAGACCAGCAAAGCCAAATTAAATGGGCACAAAAGGCAAAACCAGAAGCTGAAAAACTAGAAAGCAAAAAGCAGAGACAAATGTTTGACAAAGGCCTGACCCCAGCACTAAAGACACCGGTGAAACACAACCAAAGAAACATCAGGTGGGACTGGGAATCAGACAGGGAATGATGCCCCAAGGACAGACCACAAGCCTGAATCTTAGAGACTAATACACCAGAAAAGAGAAAAAATTATCTGGCCTCTGACAAAGGACAAAAATAAAAGCATCTCTACAGACAGGTTCCTTCACACCAGTCCATTAAAGCATGTGCTGCTCCCTCCTGTGGCGTTTCTGGCACTGGCAATACACAGCCTCACCTCAGCTCCAGCCTCGCTGCCCATGAGTTGACAAGGACTCCCAGCATTTGGATGGGAGGTTTAAATGTTAAAAGGTTTGTAACTGCTGAGAAAACACCATCATCCATCATGTGATTAGTAGAGAATCTGCTCAAGCTTTAGGGATCAGGTATGAAGAATACTCATGCTGAAACAAACTCTGCTGCCACAAAACCACATGGTGATGCTGGGGTTGGACCACTGGTGGATGGAGATGCCAGGAAACCACCACCTGTGTGCTATGGAAACTGTCCAAGCTGAACTCACCTCCTCTCTGAAGCATGCATGAGGCAAGAGGTCATAGAGAGAAATAAAGGGCCTCCAAGGCAAGATAGTACAGAAATATTTATAGGTAAAAGAGCCTTGTCTCACAGCAATGCACAACTTAGCAAGGTACATAGCCATTTGTGATAAATACACAGCACAGAGTCACAAAAATTCTCCAAGTTTTTGTATATATTAGCTGCAACTTTATGTGGGGCAACAGTAATCATATTTGGTTTTCCACCCTGTAATTTCACATTGAGCAGTTTGAGTAAACAGCCTCAAAAGACTCCTTAAAATTTTGCAGAATACACAGGGATAAAAAAAGCAGAATTAATCTGAGTTTTTCTCCATTTAAAAGATATGATTAACTGCGTCTACCAACACAAAATCTTATGACAACACAAACAACTGCACCTTTTATGTGTCCAAGTACAGAAGTCTTTCCTATTTGCTATAAATTCCGCTCAAGCATGCCTGAATTTTGGTACAGACACACATTTCTTCTCTGCTCAACTGGTTTTCACACAGGCAAACCAGAATATCTTCACAGCATCCATACAGTGTAATTATAAAGCAATTGGACATTGTTCAAACACACAAGTTTACCAGATCAGCTACATAAAATTCAGTGCATAATCCTGGAGTAATTAGTGCTTAAAAAAAAAGAAAAAAAAAAAGTCACATTAAAGAAGAAAGTTAATGAAGAAAGCCAACTCTCAGGCATCCTACCATAACTCTTGAACAGTTCAGGTTGCTTCAAGGGCAGTTCAACAGCTTCTCTAATAGTTCTGAGCTGGCTGCTCAAACCTCCTATCATGTCATAGGTGACCCGAGACTCACACTCGCCATCCTCTGCTACACCGGTCCTTGGTTCAATGAATTTGATTTTAGTCCTTGAAGAAATGAAGTAAAAACAATCTGTATTGCTCATTGCTCCGATTTTGCCAGGTAGTGGGAGCCCCTCAGTGCTGCCTTCCCCAGCCAACTCCAGCTCCTGGGTGAGGTCTGCACCATCTCCCCTGCTGAAGGTTTTGTCTCCATGCCCGGAGTTTGGAGTGCTGGGTGTGACTGGTGAGCCTGGATCTATGGCTTTGCTCGGGGTGCTCATGGAGGCAACCTCTGGACTGTCTCCAATGTCCATCCTGCCCAGCTGTAAGGACAAGTCCAAGGCACTGCTCTCCAGATCTGACCTCTGAAGATCTGGCTCACTGGAACCACCAGGAATGGCACTGCTGCCCTGGGCAATCAGCTCTGCACCGTCAGTCCCCTTCACTTTCATCACCACGATGTTGCAAAGTTTGCCATAGTAAGTGAAAGCCAAGAGGTTTCCTGGCAGGACTACTTTCCCATCTATGAGAAGATTAAAGGATTTAAAAAAAAAAAAAAAAAGACAAAGATTATGCTATTTCAATCTACTTTGGCAGCAATTAACACTCAGATATTCTTGCATCAGAATAATTCTTTCTCAGGAAGCTTAGAAAGTGCTATAAATTAACATAACAAAAGGTAATTATGAGGTAATTTCAGGTTCTTTGAACAATCCTTTTGTGCACAAGCAGACTCTACTGGATGAACATTTGTCAGTATCATATGCAATCTCCCATACTTAAACTCATCATTAATTTCAGCTTTTTAAATTTCCTACAAAGGGAGGATTTTGGAATTAGTATTGTAAGAAGTAAAAATTTTGTATTCACTACCTTGAATAACTTACCTTTCTTCTCTGCCTTACTTCCGTACACCTACCACCCAATGAAGAGCAACTTTACTTATTCACCATCAACATAAAAGTAAAGGGATTCAGAGACTGGGATTTCAAGTTAATGTTGATCCTTTAACTTGTTATTCATGTTCAGCAGTGCATTCTTTTCCTCACAATGCAAGTAAACGCTGAAGTGCACCACGGTATCAGCCTGAAGGCTGTCAAAGAGTGCTGAACACAGCAACACAAGTAATGGACAGGAGAAACGGAACCACAACTACTTCAAATTAGATACTTCCAGCATGACATAATTAGCCAGCCCAAGACAGACCCTGAACAAAGTGTGAACAAAGTAGCATCCCATATTTTGCCATAAGCTCTTGATTAAGAACATAAAAAGAAACTGTTTGCTCTGGTATCCAGAACTACAAAAACTGAACAATCAAAAGAGAAGTAGCAAAACTCATACCAAGGTTTCTCAGCAGACAGACAGACATCTCCTCAGCATTAACAGTGGCATCTTTGTCCCTGTGGTAGGAAGGGAAAAAATTGTTTTTTCAAGCACTTAAAAACAAAACCACAGCCCACAGCACTCCACACTCTTCATATCATATGGACTTAAACCTGAAGATACTAGTAACTAAACTAGTGAAGATACATAGCAACAAGTGTACCTATTTAATCTAGGTCTTGTTTTGCCAAACAAAATGCTGTAATTAACAAAAATTCTAAGGTGCAGTTATAATTTCTCAGGATCACAAATTGGCAATGAAGGCATCTCACCTGTCCAGGCACGATAAACATTGCTGCAGGTACTGAATTGAGAAGAATTTAGATCAGGCAGGTCTCTTTCAGCCTTGCAAACACACATACACAACTTTCATTGTCTAAACAGTGCCTTGAGCACTTGCACATCCACTATCAAAACACTCCAAGTTTTCCCACAAAGTATTTTCTAGTCGTTTAGCTAACTGACTCAGAGCTAAGACTCACTCCATGCATTTTGCAGATGCAAGTCCACAACTCCTGTTAGCACTCACACCTGCACGCTGAAAAGCAAGGGCACCAAAGGCATTTAAAGCAAGCAGACTCAGCTGCTGCAACTCAAAGTATGAACAACGGGGGGAGCCCTAAGCCTGCAAATGAAAGATGTTTCTCAATTTTTAACGATCAAGAAAGCAACATGATGGAAAGCAGGTGTATTGAGTTAATCTAGTTAACGTTGTTGGGGTCTGGAGTTGAGGATTTATTCTTTTAAGTAGAGGAAAAGCTAAATTATACATACAAGCATAAATATATAAGTTATGCATACAAGAACTACCCAGAGGTGTTTAATTTGCAGAGAATAAACTACACCTGTAAAGCATCTAGAAACCTAAAAAGTACTTGAACAATGGGACGTCAATTTATTCTTTTACTAATTTATGTTCTTGCTTTGTACATGGAGGAATTTCTTCATGGAAAAAAAGTTCTGCAACTGACTGCCTGGGAACTGTGATGTTAATTTTAAGTGCTAGAACACTTTCAAAAGTAAATATAAAGTAACTTTATTTACAAAATAACTATAATCAGACTCTGCAGCAATCCAAATGCCAACTCTGTGAAATGATAAGAGAGAATAACAAATTTTGAAGGGAAGTGGTTGAATAAAAACCTCAGTAAGGTTATAACAAGTTCCATACCTCAACTTCACATCGACTTCCTCTGCCTGGATGACTGCACCAGTCACAGGCTGCACAGTGACAGCATCACCTGGATTTACTTTCAGGCTCTTCTGTGTGGTTTCACCCAGCCCAATTTTCCCCCCTGGGAAGCCTGTGGTGGGCCAAGCAGTACAGACCTAGGAGGAGTTTTCAAAGCAAACACCTGTCAGTTGAGGTCTTGCCCATCTCATTTCCAGTCAAGGTAAGCAATGCTTTAGTATGAAGGATTAGGTTAAAATCTTAGGTAAAGAAATTATCAAGACACAAGGGACAGTGAGATCTTAAGATTTGATTTAAGACACTTTCAAAATTGAAGTGGCTCTATTTTGCCTACGAATGTGATAAAAAATTCCACCAGGACTCCACGTATTCTGCAGATGACTCAAAAGCATACACTGTGCTGGTTAGAAAATGCTATGCATCAGTGAAAAAGAGATAAGCAAACACACTTTATTTGCAAGTAAAACAGATGTGTGTGCTCATGCAAGATATATAACCCATTAGTTCACACATGACTTATAAATTTATAGGGGAAAAAAATCAGCTGCATGGATTTTTTCCAACATGGAGAATACAGATGCAACTACAGTGTAGGCAACATCGAAGAGCACATTCACCATCTTTCTCAACGCACGATCCATGCTGGTTCCACGGAATACAACGGGAACAGGGTAACAGCACGGGGAAAGCACTTAGAGGGCCAAGAAAGGGTCTCACCTCCTGCCGCCCATCAGCAGAGGTGAGCAGGGCCGGCCTCCCTATACAGAGATCCGCAGATTTCATGCTGCTCAGCGACAGCTGCGCCAGCGCTCTGCGCAGCATCTTCGGGACTTTATCATCTCCTAAAGTTTTCAGGAGAAAAAAAAAACATCTTTTTTTTTCCCCCCCTTCCCCTCAGTAAACCCGGCGCTTCCCGCGCTCCCCGGCAAGCACAACCTCGTCGCCCTGAGGGGAGCGCGGACCCCTGTGAGGCGCTGCCGGCGGGGCTGTGAGGCAGTGAGGCGCTGCCGCTCGGTACTGCCCCTTCCACAGCGATTCCGCCACTGCCGACACCCCTTCCCAGAAATAAAAGTAGGTTTAATGGGCGCCTGGTCTGAGGGACCCCTCCGCTCCCGCCTTCGTGAGACCCCGGGAGCACGGCTGGGCAGGGACTCCGATTCAAACGAGGCGCCCTCAGCGCGCCGGGCTGAGGCTGCGGGGCTGGGGCAGTCTGCCTGTCCCCGCCTCTCACACTCCGTACCTGCCTCCACGGCATCGGCGACACGCAGCGCCAGCGGCCCGCCCAGGGGAGCATCCCGGGGGGAGCCGCTGCCCGCGGCCGGGCGCCCCTTGCTCTTCCTTCGGGAAGAAGAGGCGGACATGCTGCCCGCGGCCGGCGCGGAGCGGTTCCGGAGCAGAGGCCGGCACCGCCCCGGGGGCGGCCGCTCCCCGCCCCGCTCAGCGCCATGGCGGGTCTGTGGCGGGCGCGGGCCTGGGCGGCCCTGGCGGGGCTGCGGGCGAGGCCGGATAAGTTCGGGGGGGTGAGCGTGGATCTGGGCGAGCTGCGCGGCTCCCCGCGGCTGGAGCGGGCCGCCTTCGGGCGGTGGCTGCGGGGCAAGTGCCGGGCAGGGGTCCCGAGTCCCGGGGCGGGCGGGGGGCGGTGTGTGAGGGGCGGCACGGGGCCCGCCAGGGGGCGCCCTCCGCCGCCGCCCTCCCCTCACAGACCCTGAGCCGCGGCCGGGAGATGGAGGACGCTGGCAGGGGGGAGCAGAGGTTGTTCACAGAACCGTAGAATAATTGGGGTTGGAAGGGACCTCTGGAGATCATCCAGTCCCATCGCCCGGAGCAGGTGACACAGGAGTGACAAACCACAGCAGGTGGGTTTGGAATGTTTCCAAAGAAGGAGACTCCACGCCGCCACTGGGCAGCCTGTTCCAGTCCTCTGCCACTCTCAGTGTGAAGTTGTTCTTCCTCCTGTTAAGGTGAAACTTCAGGTGTTTCAGTTTATGGCCATTGCTGCTTGTCCCATCACTGGCACCACTGAAAAGAGTCTGGCATCATTCTCTTGGTGCCCACCTTTGAGATACTGATGTGAGAATCATCTTCTCCAGACTGAAGAGGTCCAGCTCCCACAGTCTCTCCTCATAGAGAGATGATCCAGACCCCTCATCGTTTTTGTGGTCTCTGCTGGACCCACTCCAGTAGTTCCTTATCTTTTTTGTACTCAGGAGCCCAGAACTGGACAGAGTACTCCAGAAGAGTAGTTTTCCCTGTTTCTTACGGCAGACTAAATACAAAAGCCATCATTTTGCACATGAATGCCAAGTTGTACCACATAAAGTGTCAATCTGGCAGCCTGTGAAACTGCTGATGAGTTTCTCACACCAGCAGTAGTTTTACCCTGTGGTAAGTGATGTGAAAACACAGATTTTTGCATATTACTGACAGCTACAGTGTGCAGTAAAGTTTAAAACAGCACAGATCAAGGGCAAAGGGGTCCCTGACCCTCCTCCCTTCCCTCTTTTGCAGAGTCCGTGTCTCAGTGGCGGGATGAAGGCCGTGTTGCTGTCTGGCTCCATGTCCCCATCCTCCAGAGCAGCCTTGTGGCAGTGGCTGCTTCCCAAGGCTTTGCTTTCCACCATGCTGAGCAGGGCTCATCTACACTGACGCTGTGGCTGGGAGAGGGGCCCAGCAGGCTGCCAGGGTTCGCCACACACCAGCTGGGGGTTGCAGGTGAGTTACAGGAGTGTCGTTGCACCCACATAACATCCTGAAGGAGCCCGAAGGAGCCCCTTCACTAGGAATTGTTCCTCTGTACAACTAGCACATGGAAACCAGCTGGATATTGCATTTTGGAATGAAAAGTTAACCACCAACGTAGAGAAAAAAACACTTGTCTGCTCTGTGTGCTTAATCTGTCTAAACTGTGTTCAAGTTAATGTCTGTAAATGGGGAAAACTTGACCCAACAGGGATTGTTGAGAAGCTAGGCAACTAGCTAAGGCAACCATTAGCCTGAATTGCAATAGTCTGAATGCTGATGTAAGTTGCGCCTAGAAGTCTTTAATCCAAACATGTATTTTACAAAAAAACCAAACTCCATACTCTTATCCATGTAGACCTCCCACAACCACAGCTAGAAAGTTGTTACATACCTGAGAAGATTTCCAAGGAACTAGACAAGACAGTTTCCCCTTTTTCTCTTTTCATATAGCACAGCACAAGGGACTGATGATGAGCCAAAAATACCGTCAACTTGAAGTTCGCTTCACCAAATTCCAGTGGTTTTGTTCTCTCACTCAGCAGAGTTCCAGAGATAAGCCACTACCTGTCCCATAACTCAGTTATCTGTGATTGGAGTTGGTTTGGACCCCTCATGTACTGGTTAAGGGTTACATTAACACACAGAAATTGTGAGACTGGGGAGAGCAAATCTCTCCAGTTGCAACCCTGACTTTTGTCCTTGGCTTGCAGGGACTCTGTCGGGTGTTATTTCTTCACCAAGTGGTGTTAAGGCCCATAAACAGCAATTTGAAAAATCTATTTAGGAAGAACTCACAAAAAGATGGCTTGTTCTGTGTAGCAGCAGGTCAGGTGAAAGGAAGTTTGTGGGGGAAAAACCCTTGAATTAGAAAACAGTGCTGCTGCCATCAGCAGAGGGAGTCTTCGGTTCCAAGACCAGCAGAGGGCAGGGTGGATGCAGAAGGCGGCCTCGGAGTTTGTCAATGGACATGTTGGAGCATGTTTTCCTGAGGTATGGAAACCTCACCATTAAAATATGTGGCATTGAACTGCAGCAGGGCACTGCATTCTCCTCGCAAAAGCACCGAGTTACTCCTTGTGAGGAAACCTAAGTGAAAGAGAGGTTTTCTGAAGTAGAACTTGCACAGCTGAAAGTGCTGCTCGAAAGGAAATCACATAAAAGATGACTTGTGACCCTGGTTGGCATCAGAAAGAACTATAAAAAAAATCATAACTCTGAAAGATTAGCAAATATTTTAAAATGCATTTTCAGAATAGAATTTGCAGCTGTGCTTCAAAACACTTAGCACTTTGCAAGTAGGAAAAAACTTTAAAGAAAACTTTGGTAAGTACAGGTATATGGATTTCATAATTTATTGTATGGATTTTAAAAATGCACAGCATAAAGCATATGCATTCTTTGCCACCATTTTTCAAACCTGTATGCTTTTAGTCATTATTGGGATTTTCTTTAGAGGATGTAAATACTTCAGGAAAGCATTCTAAGCAGGTAAACAAGTATGAAATAATGGCTACTATGTGGGGGTTTTTTGTCCTTTGTTCTACTCATGTCAGTGGATCTGGAACACATTCCAAATATACACTCAGCAGCGTGTATACCACCTGGTAGGTTTATTCCATTAGCTTTCTACTTTAGGAGGGAGACCCTGGATAGTGGAAAGGCTTTGTTCTATTTTTAATTCATTTTATTGAAATATTAAAGCATTTAAATATGGATATTGGAGAGAAGGTCAAACACAAGGCTATCTTTATTCCCTAACCAAAAAGTATTTTAGAACGTGCCTGCAGTAAATAAAATCAGTGTTCTGGTGAGAATCTCCATCTCAAAGCTGTGGCCAGTCAGTGAAAAGCAGGAGTCAGTCCTGTGAGCATCCTGAAAATGGAAAGCAGAGATGTGGAGAGTGGCTGGCTGGCCAGCAGGAAGCCAGCACAGGAACAGGGAACAGGTAGCAAGTCTCATTGCCAAGTAGACCAGCAGCTGGTTTTCCTCCTGTCTGGAGTTTCCCACGCAGCAAATGCAGCACAGCCAGGGCTTGTGCCTCAGGACCATGCAGCCAAGTGATGACAAAGGTGTGAATAAGCGAGGTCAGGTCATGTTTTACCAGACTGGATGAGAGTGGCCAAGCAGAGAGTAGCAAATGTTACTCATTGGGCTTGGCCATTATTGTTTAGAAATAGTGGAATATGTGATGTGTCTTCCAGCTAAGTTACTGCATCCGTTTGTAGGCGGCAGGATTTTCCACATGTGTAAAGATACAGAGGAGTCTCTGGTGTATGAAGTGATTAACGTGTTTTTAAAAGGCATTTCCAAAATCTTCCACCTCCGAGGAGGATGTGGCCTGCCATCTAGAAAGTGACATGTTTGTAAATATGCCACGCAACAATGGCATGAGCAACAAGCTGAGGAAGGAAAGTAAAAGGAGAGGAAGAAAAATAAAAGGCATTTTCTTCCCCCTCCCATGGTCTACAAGCCTTACAACACAGATGTTACTTGCATTGCTACCACCATAATCCACTTGCTGAAACAAAGTCCTTGAAGCACTCCAGGAAGGAGAGCCTACACTCACCTTGGTCAGTCCTGGTATTTAAGGAAATCTAAAGTGAACAGCTGTGTTACTATGAAACTGCACAGGAAGATGGAGGTGGATAGGTTTGATAAGCCACTTATGAAAAGTGACTTAAAAGTAGTTCCCAAGTTGTCTACAAATACCTGCTGCTGTCTGCAGGCAGTGGTGTCTGCACTCCCTCTGTGGTTGACAAGTGCTTCTCAACACTGAACGTATTTGCATGCATTTTTATATCAGTCATAAATAAAATAGGTAGGATAAAGATATTTTTCTCCTCCATTACTTATTATCTGGAGTTATCTAAGGGTTTATTTTTTATTTTTTAAGTGCTTTTCTTGCCTATTCCCCTAAAGTGAACATTCAAAATGAAGTGGTATTGTAATAGCAATTACTTGGTTGGGTTTCAGGTATAAACCTTTCCAGAAAGTCATCCTGGCATTGGGTGATTGAAAGCTTCAGGTGCCACATTTGTAGCCGGAGGGAGAGTTTTAAAAACCACAATTCAGGACAGTCAGACTCCAATCTCACTGACGCCAGCCAGGTGTGGCCCAGCAAGGGAACATGAGACCAGGCAGCAAATCCTGTTAGTGTGTTTTCTTCCTTCTTGCTCTGGATTTAGGTATCCCTTAGCAGAGATTCTGACCACCTCACTGGAAATTTCACTGCCAAAAATTACATTCACAGTCTTCAATTTCAGGGGAACAGAGGAGAGCAAACACACTTTTTGTTTGATTCAAATGGCAGTTTCCTGCCATCAGCAGCCCTCCCTGGTCTCAGCAAACCCTTTGGCTGAGGAATGGCTTTTCTAGAAAACAAATCCTCTAATCACAAAGTTCTCCCTGCATTCCTTTTGTTGCCTCTTTTAATCATTACTGTAGCTGAACTTGGACACTGCTAAATATTCACAGGAAGAATGAAATCATAAAGTCACAAGCCACGGGGAGGCAGATATGTGACTACCCTCTTAAAGCACGTCCTTTGACATATCTTGAAGGAAGACTGGTACTTCATCTTTGAAATATCCTCCTACACATAACTCTGCATGTATTATTAAAAAACAGGATGTTTTTAGCTGGACATTCACTCCTTAATAATTCCTTCCTGTGGGTATACTTCTCCATAGCATTTTAAAAGCACATGTCATCACAGATGTGCCTGTATCCTCTTCCTTCTGCTGTAAAATAACATAAGCAATTTGTTACTGATAACCTCTAATTTGAAAGCCATGCATGACTGATGTGGAATAGATCCTGGTAAGTCGCACCACAGTGCTCTTTAAAATCTGAGAAAAATACCTGTTTTAAGGGAAGGACATTTTTAAAGTATGACCAAGTGAGTATGACATAATTAAACATGAAAGCACTTGGGTTCCAGAAAGTAGGAAAACTTGTAATCTGTGGGAGAAAGTCATAGGCTGACTATGAGGACATAAGGAAAAGCTGCACTTCTCAGTCAGACAGGTTTTTTCATTGAGTGAAAGTGTCACTTTTCCACTTGGAAGCAACATTTTTGATTGAGAAGTTGACTCAGATTATGGTGCAGTTCCTGTCATGAGTTGTTAGCTGGGTAGTGCGAATTCAAAGATAGTCACGCAGCTGAACATTATTTGTACAGTCAGCCCAGAGTACTAAACCTGTGTGTTATTAACCCAAAAACACTCAAATCTTCACTACAGCAGGTGGGGGCTTTGTAATGAATTTCACTGGAGAAAAATTTGTCCCCCTTAAGGGTGGCTTCTCAGCCAGAGTCACTGGAAAATCTCTGTTATTTGAGGAAGATTACAGGCACGTCTTGGCTGAAAGCAAGCAGCTTTGCCAGATTGTTTGGGTTACCTCTTGATCTTGCATTCTTTAGTTCTGATATTAACACAAGCAAGTTTTTCTTTTCATTTCTTGTCTAATCTGGAATTTAAATGTTGGAATTATTTATCTTGGTACTGCCAACTTTGAATTTTTATACAGGATACTTAACCTTTTTCTGGTATTTTATTGTGTATCCATTTTCCACTGATAAACCACTTTGTGATTCATCCATACAAACCTTTCTAACTGTACATTAGGGGTTTGTTATGCTTTATCAAAACATGTTAAATTTTTGTTGTTAGGATTGAACAATGTCCAACACTTCCTCTTTTTCAATATTCTTTCTATACCAGGTGCTGTTCTAGATGAAAAAACTGGAAAGGTGTTGGTTGTACAAGACAGAAATAAGGTATGTTTGTTACAGGATTATAAAATAGAGAAGTTCATTTAGATAAGCCTATTCTGTAGTAAAATACAAAATATATGTTTATTTTTATTCCAAACCAAAATTGTGATAGTTAGAAGTTACTTCCTTTTACAAGTGTCTTAAACATATCTATCAAAAGATTACTGAATTTCATATTAAGAGAAAAAACCCAAACCTCTGAAAATGAACAGCTTTGTTATAAAATATAACTGTGGATTGATTCAGCAGAAGTAAGTATCCTTCCTGCTTTGAGTTTTCTATTTTCTCCTGTAACTGACTCAGGAGTCCCTGATCTTGTGTTTGGATTCACGCAAACCTCTGGAAAATCCCCATGGCTCAAAACAGATTTTGAGAGAAGGATTCTGATGTGGTTTGGTTTCCAAAATTCCAGGCATATCTGTGGCTTTAAACAAGCAGCAGCATGGTTGGCCGTGACCTGGAGACCACCCTGGTCCAGCAGGTGTAAAGATCTTTAATTCCTCACACACGGAAGCGCCCACCCTCGCTGCAGAGGATGCCAGACCAGAGCAGTGCTGTGGTGAGGGTGGCTCCTGTGATGTGGCTTGAGGTCACCAAGCATCCATCACTGAAATGTCTTCCAGCCCCTATCAGGCTAACCCAGGTTTTAACTCAGCTGCTGCTGAAGGCTCTCAGGCTCCCTGGCAGCTGCCTGTGCTACTCCATTCAAGAGACCTTTAGCCTCCATTATGTGTTTTCATTTGCAAAATAAAGTGTTTCATGTTAAAACTGCATTAATTAACTCTCTAAGAAAGTGAGATTAATGCAGTTTTAACATTAAACAATCAAAACTTAGCTAGGTAGACTGAAATACACTTGGATGCGTAATTTTCATTTTGTACAGTTAAAACTGTGCCAGAATCTCACTGGCTGCATTCTCCTGTCTTTCCTGAAACAGCTACTAAGACTTTTCTTCTCAGGACCCAAAACATCAGTTCATTAGGACCTACAACACAGTTAATGAACTTCAGTGAAAGACTGCTTTCATAGGCAGGTTCAACCATACTACATATTGAGTTTCTAACACAAAAGACAAGGGCGTTTCTCTTCCTCTGAACTTAGTTTCCTGTAATTGAAGATGTTTATTTTTCATTTTTGTATTTTATATTTTTACTTAGAGTAAAATGTCAAGGACTTGGGTTTAGGAGGACCTCCACACTTTCATTCAGCAATTACCAATTAAAGCATAAGCCTTCCTCGCATGCTGTAGACTCCAAAAGTGGTTCCAGCTCCAGAGAGTCTCCAGGAACAGAACAGCATGCTGTAAACATTAGAAACATGGCATTTATTCACCCTCTTATACAAACATATAAACATACATGCTTACCTTGTAGTAAATATCTTAAACAGATATCGGAGTAAAAAGAATAAAATAATTAATAGCTGTTGGAATCTTAAGAGCTGTTTGGGTTTAATTGTGACAGGACAATTCCACAGCACACAAAGATTTCCAGGAACTAAAAGTAAATCTGAAAGCCAGTAGACAAACATATGTACTTTCCATCTGCACTATTTTTAATCTATTACTTTAAATTCCTATCCAAGCCCTTTAAGAATGCCCAGGAAAAAAAATAATTTTCCAATGTAGTCATTAAGGTTTCAAATCACTGGAAAGCACACAGCTTCCCTGCTACGTTGCATAGACAAAAAAAAAAGCTTTTTTTTGGGCCAGTGTGCCTTTTTACTGCACTTATTTCTAGAAGAAGGGTAATTTCTTCCTACACAAACTTTTAACAAGGAAAGAAATAGAAAGTACATAGAAGGTAAAGCCAACAAATCTTTGTGCTCTTGCAAGAGGTGCAGGGACTGGGACTCCTTTGGCAGCGTGAGTAACAACACCAAGCCTGCACGTCACGTTTTAATACTGAACTTTATTGCAAGTCAATAAATGTTTCTATACATAAATCACACACAAGCTCTCATTTCTTGTATTCCATGAAAATGACAAGTTACACTAAATTATCATTACAGACACACAGAGACATCTTAAAGCCAGTGCAGTATAGAACAGTACAATCATAATACCTGTTTGTAAGATTAAATATATATACATTTTTTAAAAGCCAAAACAATGGAAATGGAATACATTAGTGATTAAATATAAGATTATATAGTCTATAGCAGCCTTTTTTTTAATACTCAACTACTCTATCTAGCAGCAACATTGTCTAATGACTGTTAGACAGTTTGTATTTTCAATCAGTAGATGTTTTGTTCTAATAGTTCATACAGACTGTAGCTGTCTCTGATCATCATGTCAGCAGGAACAAACAAGTTCCTCCTTACTGCTATTTGTAAAATAACAATACTGCAACTTCAACCAAAAAAAAGTTATGTGTTAACTGTCTCCTTCCTATTAAAGAGTGCAACACAGGCTGACTACTTCATTAATGGATTTTTCCTCCAATACAGACTATAAACGCATGGAAATTTCCAGGAGGTCTGTCTAATCCAGGAGAAGACATTGGTAAGTTCTATGAGAACAGGTCAACCATCAACTGAACTACAAAGACATGAAAATACGCTGAAATACAGCACGACCCACACTGGTCCTGTGACGGATTGTTTCCTTGAATGAGTGGTGAATAGATGGAGTGACACAATCCTGGCACACTAATGGTAACAGGATAGCATGTTCAGGACAAAGAAAGTTTGTGTTTGTAACATTTACTCTTTTCCACACTGTCTTTTAAGTGAGTGCTTGAGGCCTGCCAAGTTTTTGTAGGCTGGTCGGATATGCTGCAATATGAACCAGAAGTGCAGAGGATTAAGGTAATCCATATATAGCCCAAATAAAACTGAAACAGAGCTCTCAGCTCACACTGGAACCCAGGGCAGTGACCTCAGGGATGGACTGAGCAAAAATTTCCAAGTCTCCCTTTTTATGCACAAAACAGAAATAAATGCACTTACTTCCTTCCATCCCCTTCACTTTAATAGTTTGGACCAAGAGCTCCTCAGCACAGGGCCAGGGTGAAGTACAGGGCCTCAGTCCTGTGGGCACCTACTCCCACATGAGGCACTCCTCTGGTACAAAACAATACTGGTTTGAGGAAACTTCTCATTTCTCTCCAACACAGCACAGCTGATGAACACTGCAGCAGTTTATCTTCACAGGTGAATGAACAAGGGTGTTAATGAAGTGAGAGAAAATCTGACTTCTTTCTCTCCTTGTATTTCAGCCCTTAAAATCATGGTCCATAGGCTGGTTACTTCTTAAACCGGGTGTCAAGGCCAGGTTTCCTGACTGTTCCATACCTTAGAAATACCTACTGTTGTAGCAGTCTCCCTACAACAATGTGTGTTAGGGTTGTATTCCAGTTATTTTTTCAATACATGGAGAAAGTTGCTGGTTATCAGGGTATGGCTGAGTTTAGTTTTCATAACTCATGAGTCATGTTTTGTCTTTCTGTCAAACCTGGTGATAGAAATCAAAAATACGTGCTGGACAATGAATTGCAATGAATGCAATGTAACGTGGTGAAATGGATCCATGTTTTCAAAAGAATCCCAAATGCCATGGCTGTTGTCTAGCCAGGCTCCTTCTCACTTCTAGTGCCAGCACAGCAGCAGGATTTTTGTACTCAAGGGAACAATAAATGGCCAGCACTGGCATTCCAGTGGGATTCCCCAGAGTGATACTGCTACTGAGTATGACAGCAGCCATCCTTCACTTAAGAGGTGAGATTATGGCTAGAGCCTGGACTGAAAACCACCCAGGAGAAAAGTCTCTTACAGCTTCCCTCCTGCCACTTCTAAACTACAGAATAATAAAAGTTATGATTCTCTGCATCACATCTTATATTACAAGATATAAATTAGTGAAGCATAAAATATAATAAGAGCCTAATTTTCCTTTTTCATTCTTACATCAAACCTTAAAAACGCAAGTCGCTCAAGGGACTACATTTTAAATTACAACTAAAAATTGCCATTACAATGCTTAAAATCCTTTGGTTACATGAAGTGACAACATGCACGGCTGCCTACTTAAAGGAGTGCCAACTGACTCATGCAAGTGACACCAATAGTTTCATAATGCAGATTAAGCAAAGTGCACACAGTTTTGTATCTGAGTATTTCTGAAACTCCAGCCCTAGTGTTTCTTCTAGTTTAACTGTCATTAGGTATTTATATACATACGTACACACATTTAAATAAAACGGAAACAGAAAATGGCACTTCATCTAAAAGCAAAGTTCAAAGCTTAAATGAAATCCCTCATTACTGCAGTTTTCTTAACTACAGCCTGCCTCAGCATTCCTCACCATCTCAGTTCACTTCTGTGTAACACAGCCCCTTGTCCACTAACAAAACCACCTGCCACAGGGAGTTGCTATTTCCAGTATCCGAAACTACCCCTGAAATACCTGTTTTGTTCCCCTCTTACCTGGCAAGATGCAAGCTTCCATAGGATGGTGAATCTTTATGAGCCTTTTAAAATGCATTTGCTTTTGGAAGCAAGCCAGCACACATTCCTTACTGAAAATGAACTAACAGGAGCAGGTAACATTGCACAACAGTTCTGTACATTGACTGCTCAAACCAGACACAACCAGGAGGTTACATTAATTTGGGAAAAGCCAGTATTTGTCCTACCAGTAGTTACCACAGGCAAGTAGGATTTCACTTGACTATGATGAAACTGCAGACTTTGGGGAAATCATTGGAGTATTAAAAAACTTCTTTGGGGATCTTCAATTTGTCATTGAAGAGAAAAATCTTCTCTCTGGAGGAGTTCTGGATGAATGGGTGATTCTCTGGCTGTAATTGCAGCACACAGACCCTGTAGACTCTTAAAAGTTCCTGCTGCATTTGTGGTTAGCAATGTTTGCGCTGGCCTCGCTCTGGCTGGGGCACGCAGAATGCCCACATGCAGCACAGATGCAGCATGTTTCCTGCAAGAACTGGCTCTGTGCTGCACTGGTGCTGTGGCATATTTGAAATGTCACCAGACTCTTAAGGTACATCTTGAAAAGGACCTGGCACTAACTTTGACTTTCTGAAAAGTTTTACCCATTTTGTTACCCCTTGGGGTGAAGTGCAGCGAAAGATCAAGAGATCTGACATCGGTACAGGTGCAGCTACACAGGGTCTGAACCTGAGACTGGGCAGGGGCAAGAAGAGGGATGGGGATCCAAAGGACTGCAAAGGCAGTGCAGTGCTATCTTGGATTATCAGGTCAGTGGAGCCAGCAGCCATCTGTGTCCATTACAAACCACACCCTGTACAGCATTACCAAAGTAATTCTGTAGGATATACACAGGAAAGGCACACAACAATTACTTTTGTTTGGGGACCAAAACATTAGCTTATCCCTGCGTTGGAAAAACAGACTTACATTCTGAAAACCTTATGAAGCAAAAGAGAGAACATGCTGATTAAGAGGCTTTCCACCTTTCCAAAAGGTTTGAGGAATGCTAAGTTACTCTCAGATGTATTGTGAGGATTGCTCTTTCCACCAGGAGACACAGCAGTTCGAGAGGTTTTTGAAGAGACTGGCATCAAGTCAGAGTTCAAGTCCATCCTAAGCATCAGGCAGCAACACAAACACCCCGGAGCCTTTGGGAAGTCAGACATGTACATCATCTGCCGCATGGAGCCCTTCTCCTTCCACATCAGCTTCTGCCAGCACGAGTGCCTCCGGTGCGAGTGGATGGACCTGGAGGAGCTGGCCAGGACAGAAAACACCACGCCCATCACCAGCAACGTGGCCAAGCTCTTACTGTTCGGGTACCGGGAAGGGTTTGATAGGATTGACATAACCATGAGGGAGTTCCCAGCTGTCTACACAGGCCTGTTCTACAAACTCTACCACAGGGAGCTGCCTGAGTCCTACAGAAACATGACGTGATAGCAATACATTTCACATTTCCATATAGTAATAATTTAGAATTATTATTGCAGTGTTGTGTATTACAGTTATCCATGGACTTCTTTTTAGGTAATTATTAGAATGTAATTATTCTCTAATAAGCTAAGATATAAATTATTTTTAAAGGTAATTATTGCTATGAATGTGCATCAGGTTTTTTCTCCTCTACTCCGTAAAGCAAGCATAAGGTAAATAAAATACATAGGTACCAAGAAGAAAATAGAAGTGTTACTGATGCTGAAAATATATTCTGCAAGTCATTTTACCTTCACACACACTGGCACGATAGGTTTAAACAGCAATAAAAAGATAGTATGAAACATTCATGGTTTAATCTGGCATCTGCAAAAGTAGTTATAATATGAGCAAATAATTGCTTATATTTGGCGACTTCAGAGAGGAGTAGGAAAGGCGACATCTTAATGCTGTGTGGCATTGATGCTCAGGATCTGCCATAGAAGTCAGCTTTTAGCAGACATGGGAAGGAAAAGGATAGCTTTCTGTCCAGGTCCAGTTTTTGGTCCAGGTTTGTACTGTCCAGTTCTTTTCAGTGCCACGTACCAATCCGAGTATTTCCGTGACCGGTAGGTGTTGTAGTTATTGGATTCCAAACGCTCGAAAAAGAAACATTCTTCTGTTGCATATTTCTGAAAGGGAAAAGAGAAAGCATTACTGGTAGCACCACAAATCAATTTGTCACATTCAGGGGACTAACGTAGCAACAATGTGAGCAGTACCTTTGGTTTTAAGAAACAGAGATTAACTGTTTCACGACTGAAGAAAGATACTTACTGTGAAAATATTGTTAAAAACACCTACAATAAGAGGTTTTTACCTGTGGTTCATTTATTGTCTCTAACACAGATCAAGCAGCTTTTAATTTGTTTTTACTGTGTAATTCTTTGTTCTGATAGAAAATGTATAAAGAAAATGTTTTGTAAGAACAAAAGCTTTAAGCAGAGTATAGACGATTCAGTACAATTGCCCAAGCTGGAAATGCAGGCAGAGGCACATCAAAAAAGGGTGAAAAAAGAAAGGTCCTTATTTCTCCCCAAATTATTCTCACAAACATTATTTGAGCACAATTTGAATCCATAACATCAAAAGACATGGATTTCTCTTTGAGTCAAGTCCTTGAAATCTGGCAAAACCTGGCCGATTGCAGCAAAACCACATAAGCAGGACAGAATTCATGGGTCATATCCTTAAATAACAAATTATTTATCATAAAATACAAGTTAGTTAAAATTCTTCCTTTCATAGGAAGTTTGGGAAATTTCTTCATTAAATTAATCACATTTCACACTTATAATGAAACTGGAAAGTCAAAATAAGCCAGATCAGATGGGAAATGTTTCCGTTTTTCCATCAAAAATCTAATGGAACAGATGCATTTCTGCACAAATATTTTCAGTCAAAAGAGCATTCTCCGAGGGGAGGTTTTGACTATCTGCATTCACAACCAGCCACCTCCTCCAGTGGTAGAGATCACCTCTCCCCCACGACTGAGTCTGTTAGTAAAGAGCATGAAAATGCTCAATTAAAAGCTGCATCATCCAGATTTCCGGACAAGAACGCGACTCACTGCAGCCCCACGCAAATCACCAGGGTGAGCAGTGGTCCACGAGCTGTGCAATAAATCATCCTGCAAAGCCCAGCTCAGAACAAGCCCTGCAACATGTCTCAACAAGTCATTACAAAAACATCCGACAAGACAAAAAACAGTCCTGAATAAGAATTTGCAGACATATTTATGAAAATGTTAATTTATTTGTTTGTAAAACAAGGACAGTATGCAATTTGATCCCGGACACTAAAAAGTAATTTAAAAACTCCAGACATTAAAAAGGACAGAGTAGTACTTGAGTCACTGATGAACTGGAGGACTAAATTATGTGTTTAGAAATTAAAGTTCCACAATGTTTTAAAAGAAATTTCAGCAGTGTTTCACCATGTGCAATTCACCACAGACATTTCCACTGTACACTCTCTGCAAGCTGTAGTGAAACACAGCCCTGCTCTAACTGAACAAGAAACACTGGCAATTAGAAACAGTTTCTTGAATGTGTTTAGAGGCAGAAAATGGTAAAGGCACAGCCAGCCACAGACTGTGGGAAGTCAGCACAGAAATCCTCATGGAAAAACATTGCCAGTGCTACAGAAAATAGCCATGAAATTGCAGCAGCGTTTGTTAGGCTGGTTGGAGAAAAAAAGTCTTCATTTTGAGTAGAGAATTTCCACCTATGAATGACAACAATGTTGTGTGCAGCAAACACAATTCAAGTAATACCCATTTCCAGAAACAACACCAAAGAAAAAAGTTTTACAAGCTGAAGTGAGAAGCACGAAGTGACCCAACTTTACATATTCTGCGAGAGTCTTTCCCAGTGACTGGATGATACTTTCTGAGCATTTCACCTTACAGGAACTAAGCAACTAAAATGCTGCAAGGGAAGCATGTTCTACAACCAAACCCACCACACAGCAGAAGGTCAGAAATCCCAAATATAAACATGCTCCTGTATTTATGTTTATCATTTTACGAATGGTGCTAAACACCCTGTTTTGACCATTCCCCGTTGCTCAGAGTACGGAGTGCAATTAGAATGGGAAGCCGAATGCCACCGCACCAGCACCACAGGAAATTCCCAATTATCCCTAACTCAAGAATAGCACAGTGGACAACTCCTCACATTTTCTTCAACTGAGCTGTCACACAATATCCAAGTAACTTGAAGCAGGTTCTTTAACTGCATTCCTGAGCCCACACAAAACCCTGGAGCCAGAACTGAGGAGCGCCCTGGGGAGCCCTGCTCCTGTAAAACTACTTTCAGTCTCATTTCATGCAGGCAGAGAAAGGGAATCAGAAATAATTTCTGCAGCCCCTGCCACGGGTCTTTAATTAGCTGCATTCAGGCAGGGTTAGGAATGTACATTGTTAGCCCCAGCCACGGAGGGGACTTGCATGGAGGCTGAATGGGGCTGTGTGAATACACAAAGCACCAAGGGACTATTGCAAACCAAAACTCTGGCAGGGTGGATGCCCTGCAGTGGTGCTTCACCAGGCACTGAAGGATATAAATGTGGATGAGGGCTTTACAGTTTCTAGGTCTCATAAGCAAAATGAATGTAACTGCAGCTCTTAAAGCAAAATTTGTCATCTGGCTCTGAGAGACATTAACTCTCAGAGTCTGCTGCACACACTGGCTTTAAAACACAGTTAAAAATTCAGCTGATACCAATAAAACATACAAGAGTTTAAACTAAAACTAGTCTCACTAGAGAGCAGCTTAATTTGCACACATTTATATAACTTTTAAAATTTTATCATCACATTTTCAAAAATATTTTTCATGCCAGTTTTCGAGTTAGGAAGTAGAAGTGCCAAAAAAAACCTCAATTCTCTGCAAAGTGGAAAATGAGAAAATAATTTATACAGATTAGTATCACAAAAGTAATTTTTTAAAGAAATTTGCTTTACTTTCCACTTCAAAGAGGTATTTTAAAATTGCTTTATGTGAAAGTAAGTGAAAGAGGAAAAAATTACTCCTGAGGGTAAAAAGGCAGACTTTATTCTTCATTTGTTTTTATAATTTCCTGATCACTGTGATTTTCTTCTCTCTCAGACAAGCCATTCCTGTTAAATTTTGCAGCTCCTCGGTAGGGCAGAAATACCCAAGTCCTCCTAATTCCAATTTAAAGTAATTGACAGAAGCTGCGCAGAGCTCATTCCTCCTGATAAATCTCACACCGAGCAGCTGAGTAAGTCCTGCAGGAAGAAAGGCAGCTCCACACAGAGCAAGGGACACACAGCAACACAGAGACATCAGGAAAGTGCTGCTTACCAAGGCCAGCAATCTGCCATCCTCCTTCATGGCCAGGAAGCGATTGGCACTGACACCTTTGATGGACACCACTCCTCGTTCCTCTGCCTGAAGCTGCAGCTTGACTGCAAACAAAACAAAAAAAAAGATAAAAGGTTTCACAGCCATCATGAGATTGCAGCACTTGACAGTCACTGCTTCAAACCCTTCACCACAGAAAGCTTCAGCTTGGAATGAAAATAGTAAATTTTCAACCTTTGACTTTCTGATCCCATTTTTACAAAGAAAGCAGCTACTCTCAAATTTGCAACAGCAAGACTGAGTTATTCCATCTTCATTTTGCAAAAAGGCAGCTTAAAACCCATGAAATTCCTTGGAAGGCCGCTTAGGGCACGCTGAACTGCTCCCAGAAAATGGAAATTTTTCATGGCAGTTTTTCCAGAGGTATCTCTCAATGTCTGCAGAACAGCATCGGATACTGGATGCACACAGCTCTGTACAGGCAGCCTGTCAGCGAGTCTAACCAAGACTATTCAGTTCCATATCACTCCCTAAGGGTTCTGCAGTTCCCAACAGAAAAATATCCATTTGTTTACCTCATCCATCCAACAAGTGGGTGGAACAAACAAACAGAACTGCAGCAGTAGGTGAAGGCAGCAAAGGCACAAGAAACAGTGTTATACAAAGCAGGAATATGTTTTGCATCAATTAAAAGAAATTAAAGATTTTACAGAAATAAAAACCTGTAAGGTCCTATCACACAGCTTTTAGCTACTACCTGTGAATTATTAACACAAAGCCTTAACTGATTTCTGTAGCCATAAATCAAACCCAGTAGTCTGGATGAACACATGAAAACTTTCCCTTTTTGCCTGCCTTTGCCTGTTGTACACAACATCTCGGACAAGAGCTTCCTTCACCCACCTGCTTTGGTTCAGCAGGTACTTTACTCCATTTGGAGATGCAATTTTATATAGCTTGAGCTTTTCAGCCATCAGAATAAATGCCTGAAGGGATTGTACATTTTGGAGAAGGAGCATCTCTTGAGATTCAGAGAGAGGTTCTTGCTTATTTGCCTTTTTGTTGAAGGGAAAAAAAGACAGCACTGAAGAAACCAAGTCAAACTCCAACACCAGGAATACAGGGAACATGAAACTGTTGGGATAATTGCTGCAAACCCTTTTTCAGGGTAAAACTAAAAAGTCAGGCACAATTTCATCTCAGAATCAAGTATCCAAAATACAACACTCCCAAGTTATGAGGCCAAAATCAGACTTGTGAACAGCTCCAAACACTTCGGTGTAACTCCTTAGCCTCTGGGGCAGCAAGAACATGGAAAAGTGCTCTGGGCAGGGACTGTGGGAAATGGACTTTTGAGATGTGCCAAGCACACAGCTTTCACCACACACTTAACAAGAAACAGCTGTGGAACAGCTGAAAATTAATATTAATTACTGCAGTACTGTCTGCTTCGTGACTTTCTCTGGACAAAAACGCACATGAAATCCTACAGCATCACACCGGGCCAGTGCGTAAATTCAAATTCTGTAAAAATAAACTTCTGGTAAAGGTTTGTAAGTCCTGTAAAAATTTGTATAGTTTGGAGAAGCTTGTGAAAAGAAAAAAAAGCCCCAGGGTATTCCTACAGATTTTGAAAAGAGCTGCAATACTGAAAGCCCCAAAAGGAAAATGAGCTTCACTGGATTTTCCTCTCCAACTCCAAAAACACATGAACAAACAGAGCCAGAACAGTACTGAGAGTTTTTCAGGTTTCAGTGTTATTTTACAGCTTTATTAATGCAGTGGGTACTTGCCACAGGGTTACACTGAACTGGAGATGCCAAGATACAACACAGCCTTACTGATCAAACACATTTTGACCATATGATTGTTACCAGAAGTGACAATTTTAGGTTTAGCTCACTGCAACTAAATTGATTGTAAGAGAAATGTATCACTTGACACAGATGATCTGCATCTTTTGCAGCCTTTGGTCACCAACAGCAACAGTGCAGACTCTGTTCATCATTTCACACCTACTCCCAATACTTGTTTTCAGCATAACTGAACCTCAAAACCCCATCCGTGAAAGTCAAATAATTAATACATTTGTAACCCAAAAAAAGTAGCAGATTGTTGTGAAAGAGGTCATTAACCAAGGGCTAAAAAGGCCCGTTTTCCCAGATATTCTGGCACTTCTTTGAGGGCCCCTCTAGGACGACAGCGAGTTATTTCCCTGTTCCCATTCATGCCCTGCAATCCATGAGGAACGCCAAGCACAAGGCTCTGCTCGATGCCCGCCGGTGTTGTGAGAACACAGAGCTCCCCTGCTGAGCAAACATCCCCAGGACTGGGGCTAAATCATCACTAAGCTATTAAATAAAACAATACAACCAACTCAAAGGACCCAGGAAATTTACAGCTCCTATTAAAGACTTTCTTTTCTATCATAATAAGCTTAATAGAATCATTCTGCTGAGCAAGAAGGAATGAATTGCAGGATGTACATAGGCACTTTCACACCAGCAGAGAAACTGAGCAATGTAGCTGAAGTGAACCTGCAGTGCCTTCCAGGCATATAAAAATGGATAGAGAGGGAATGGTTTTTCCCAACAATACACAGAGGTTCTGTTAGAGATTCATATTCTCTGATGTTCTGGCTGAAAAACATCACAAGCTATACAGTCCAACCTGAATTTCCATTGAAACTAGTGTAATCTGTGGCACTAAAGGAAGCTGGAGCACACTGCAACAGGCACTGCGATGTTCTTTCACAGCATATGTGGCCAGGATTGATGTACAAGCTGCAGGTTAAACTGAACAGGTATTTAAGAGAGTTACAAATGGGCATTTATTTCAGAACTTGGAGAGACTTTTCTAAGAATATGGAAGTTGAAAAGTGGTATTTAATAGCATTGTGGTTGGCAAGGTTTCAGATTTCTGTTAAGAAATGGATCTTCCTTGTTTTCTTAGAGACCTCAAAAAAAAATCTATTTCCGAGGCTGTTTTGTACAGTTCAGTGGAGAAAATAATTTTAAGGACAAGTAGCTAGACAGGAAAGCTGTTAGCAAATGCAGAGAATGGAGAAAACATGAACGTTTTCCAAAAGTACTTTTATTGTCCTGAGCACTAGAACTGGAAAATCACACGTACAATGCAAACTCTCAGGTCCTTTTACAGTTCTAATAAACCAAAGCTTTAGAGTGGCCCAGACCCAGGAACTACACAACTTAAATGGTCCCAAATGGTTTCACTGCTCTGCATCATAAAGGGTTCGGCCAAAAATCTCCTTCAAAATCGGTTCATTTCAAAGACCTGGGCAAAATCTACCAACTTAATACTTCAGAAAAACAGAGCTGCACATTCTGGAAGTTGTTCATTGCTGAGCTGGTTCTACCTTTTGACTCCCAGTGGGAATGTGCTGGCAAGCCCTTCGCCCGGGGCAATCCCTGTGAGCAAAGCCACGTGCTGGAATTTCACTCACAGCAGCTGCACTGGCTAAGATGTTCTGGGGCAGGAGAATGCCACAGGATCAGTAAGGAGAAGGGAAAATAAAGGTCACAGAGAGGAGAGAGAGGGACAGAAACACATTAGGAAAAAAATAAAAGGCAAACAAAAACAGTGAAGAGCAGTGAAGACAGAGCAGGGTAAAGGCAGTATAGGAGAGTGCTGTGCTGGAGCATGAGGCAAACTCATACATCTGAAGGAGGTGGAATTTGAGGATGTATTAGCCAAAGGGATTAATACAACTCCCATTTTCCTACTCCTCCTCAAGGAAATGGCAACTCTAACCACTGTATCAGAGAAACCCTGAAGTAAAAACCAACGATGAGATTCTTGGCTTTGGATGCATTTACACGGCAAATAAAGGTTTGATTACAGCCTCAGCTGTATTTTCATTGTAACCCTCCTAGCAAACACCCTACACACAGCCTTGTGCAGACTAAAGTGCAGACTAAAGTTACAAGTACCAGCCTCAGTGTCAGAATCACACAAAAGTCGGGTCAGAAGGACTCCCTCTAGTCCAGCCTCCCGCTCAAAAGCCTCCATCACTTCACAGTGAGAACTCTGCCTGCCACACTGCACCTAACAGAGCAGCTTATGACCCGGGAAGAGAGGACAAACTGGATACTATTTCAACCCCTATTTTCACTAACATACAGCTGCTTTATTGGAACGAAATGCAAAACACCTCTCACTCAGTTTACGAGAAGGGAGAGTTTCTGTACCCCCCAAAAATCCCAGGCTGCACGTCTCTGGATCAATGACTAGTGTTCCTACAGTCTTCTGTGGAACAGCTCAGCCCCAGCCAAAGGCTCAGGGCCCATCTCCAACATATTTGCAGGGGCCCTGTAAGGAAAATCCTTCCACGAGGCCCCCGAGTGACAGTGCAGTGAAGCTGCTGTGCCAGCTCCCACTACCCATCCTCCCACACCTCCGTGCCCACAGGAAAGCACAAAGCAGCGATTTTGCACTCTCACTGCAGAGGTGGGTCAGCCCCAGAGGAAATAAGCACCAGAAATGCAAGGAAGTTCACAAAAAAAAAAAAAAGAGGGGAGAAGACTCAACAACATTTCGCTAAATGCAACACCCTACAGCCGAATTCCCACTCCGCCATCCTCTGTGGCTGAAGTTGGCCATTCCTTCATGCTCGGGGGCAACATCTATTCCTAGCGAGGTGTCCAAGCAAAGCACAAGGACTCAGATGTGCTTGCTCCACACCTAACACGACACACCCTCCCAAACCCAGGGGCTGGCTCAAAGCTGCACATGCATTTACAAACACACATATATTAACACCCTCCTTCTGGCATTTCCTGCCTGCTGGATCAGATCCAAACCCCAGCCTGGTGATGCCTACTGTAACTTTCTCTAAGAATTACAAATATCTTTGTGTCTCTCTGTCCCACATCAGTCTCTGACAGTTTCTGATATCTCTTTCTCAAAGGCACAATTAGCAACTTAATATCTTCTGCTATTTGATAAGCGCTGACATACGAGGCATCCCCACGTCTTCGGACTGTGAACAAGAGAACAACTTGCCCACTTTCATATGCTCATGGTAAAACTGAGCCACTGCCAGAGTTACTGATGCACACGCTGCCTAAAACCTGGAACACATGAAACAGGGAGAGGAGAAACAGAGGAGAAACAGCTTAGCAGGAGAGGTGGGCTGTTAATAAACCAAACCATCAGAATTGCAACAAAAACAATCAAGCCAATGGAGTGTCACAGCGAGAAACAGTGAGTCACGCTCCCATACAAAGGCACATTTCTTTGCTTTTGCATGACAACATTCTAAGTGTATCTTTTTCCTTTATGCCAGCCAGAGGCATAAAACCACTCGCAGACAGACCCAAGGTCTCCAAAATGTAAACATCTACAACAAAAATACACACTCCTGAAACACAAACACTTCAGGAAGTTCCGCTTACACTTACGAGTAATCCAAGGCTTAAAGCAGAACAGTAACTTGTGTAACTGTTTAAGCATCCACCTGCTATTCTAATCAACCACATTAACATGGATATTCTCAGATTTAAAAAATTTTCACCTTTTAAAGTAGTTCAGGTACTGATGGACCTGTACATCAGGTTTATATATGTAATAATTTCCTTTACAATGGAAATTATTTCCCTATTCAGGTTCTCCACCTATTCTAATTTATATTTTCACCTCAATTCCTTACAAGTACCCAGCTCTACCTGACATGCACCTGTGGCACTGGGAATCCTCCCCATGAAACACTGATTACCAAATACACAGCACTCTCTGATGCTCCGTATAAATTTCATATAAAAGACAGTAAAGTCATCCTCAGAACAATAATTTCAGAATAGTGTGACATCCAACACTTCCGGCACCAGTGTGGCACCGTGCTCCTTGCCTGTGAGCCCACGTGTACAGCATACACAGCCACAATTCTCCACTTCTCACAGCTTGCAAAACCTGGGTGATCAAACCTAATCGAGCCCTTGAAAAGTAAAAATGCCATGCAAAATCCAAAGTTTGTGGATTCTGCTTACAAAGCACAACTTGGGCATTTTATGCTGCCTAGTAAAGTAAACATCGATTGCTTCGCATTACTAAAAGATTTAATATGCCAGAAACACCAAGTCACCATCATGTAAAACCCTCCTAAATGCTTTCTGCCATGCTGCTTGATTACTCCTTTGCATTGCAGAACTGATACATCTTTAGAAGTCAAGAAGGCAAAACCAAACAAAAAAATTCCTAACTTTACCAGAGAAGAACTTCATTTGTTACTGGGTATAGGTAATAAAGCTTAGTCTCCAAATTACCAGTATTTTCACCACATATTTTTGATTTAGAAAAATGTTTCAGGGTTTCCTTATCAAAAGAATAACGCATGCCTGTTCACATGCAGTTTTTTTAGGACTGTTCCCAAAGGGCTTTTCTCAGCAAGGGTAAGGTATCCCCCCACGTTGCTTTCATCTGCTTTTGCTTCGTTTAGTATTGACTGAAGTAAATCACATAATAACCACTTTTGGGTGTTCAACTTCAGAACAAAGCTGGTGCAACTGTTCAGCCAACACAGCTGTGTCAGAAGGCACGTAGAGAACTTGCAGAAATTCAGCTTTGTATTTACTGTGCATTCACTCATCTCCTTGTAACTATGACCTGTTTTTTACTTGCAGCAAAACAAACACATAAAACCAGGGACAACCCAAGGCAAATATGGGAACAGCATTTCAGAAGACAGAAGAGGTTAAATGTGCAATTTTTAGAAGGTATTTTGTAGGGTTCCTCCTCCAGGTACTGTGTACTACTCAGTAATACACAGAATTTCAGGGCTGTGACTGATATCGGAGCAGTAGCACATGAGATGAAAGGCAAAGGCTGCCAGAGCAGTGGTGAGACATTGTCAACCCATAGGCTCAATAAGGCTCAGTGTCACAGCTGGAAAGGAAAAGCTGGATTTCAGGAATGCCAAGAAGAATCAGTAAACTGGATTTCAGAGAATCTGGAGCACAGTGGTGAAAGAGGAACTCTGTCAGACACCCAGGGTCCAGAGAGATGGCACAGCAGACGGGGGGAGGAAGCAGGAACAACCCCATACACAGGAGCTCCTGTGAATTGAGGTGCCTTTTAAAGCTGATTGCTCTTAACCTGTCCAAAAGGTTGAGACAGCAACTATGCTGGGTCTGTACTTCCCAGTACCAATCTCCAGTACCAATGAAACTGAACTGATCACTGAGATTTTAATAAATATTTTTGCCAAAAAAATTTTAAAAATTTAAAGCCATATACATGCATACACAGTATTGCACTGGTGCCAGCCCAGCTCAGCTCCTTTACTGCAAGGACAGTGCAAATGCCACAATAAGCTTGGAGTCTTACTTCATCCTCCTATTTCATCCCCTTCCATCAAGCTGTGTAACCACCCTGTGCTGACCTTTCAATAAAGTATCCACAGGGGAACAGTATGAGCTGCAGTGAAGGACAAGAGCTGTCAATCACCCAGCACAGTAATGAATCCCAGTCTTCACAAAAAGGCTCCAATTTGCTTTTGAATGCAGCCCTGCTTGAGTAAAGAGTTTTCTTTGTAAGAAACCAAATTCCTTAACTGAAAATAAAACACACAGTGAATATTTGGGTAACACTCCTAACTTTTATTCTGAGTACATTTGAACCGTACTAGTAAGGGATGTAAGCACTCCCCTGACAACAGAGAGATCTTGGAATCTGCAGCTTGGAAGAACCTACTTGACTCCCTGCTGCTTCAGCCTGACCATTGCTAGTGCCCATATCCTGGTTTAGATTTATGTGATGGTTTCAATGTCCACACTGCTCCAGACATCTCCAGCAAGAGGGTGCTCCTGCAGTACACCAGCTACAGGCACTGGCCATCACACTGTCTCACCTTACACCACAACAAAGCAGCAGCCAGGCACCCCACTCCTAACAGAATATCACACTGACAATACTGATCCATGGGAATAGAGCCTGATCACTGGATCACCTTACCACTACTGGTACTTGCTCTAGCACAGGTAAGTGCTCTGGAAGACACTACTGCTTGAAGCTGTAAAGCAAGCAGAAGGTTGGGACTGAAACAAATAACATTTGGCAACATGAGGCAGTTCTGTGCACCTCTTCAGCTTTGAGGAATTCTTGCATTTCTAAGGACATGAGCATTGTACATTTTTTTCCTCCATTTTCCTGAATGAACAACATTGCTGTCAGTAAAACATCCATGGTGAGTCTGTAAACATCTCTAAAACCACAAAAAATCCTTCCTATTTTCCTTCATTCACCATACTCCAACAAATTACCAGGAACACGTTCAGCTGTTCATCCCAACTGCTCTGTTATAGGTGGAGAAACCCGAGGAACTGAACCCACATACGATTTCCCAGGAACTGCTCAGCCCAACAAGTCTGTGCAGCAGGATTCCCTAAGTGACTTCTACTAACAGGTGACAGCCCCTGCATGGCCCTTGGTGGCTGCTTCTCCACACTAACACACGCTCCTGGTTTTGTATCTCACAGGTACCAACGGGTCCCATGGAGTAACCGCACACAACCACTCCACAGGTAGGTTCCCTACAACCAGGCATGTCGGTCTCTCCATTGGTCTTTCCAGAGTTGAGAGACTCTGTGAACATTCTCTGTAACACAGTCCCAAAATTACTATTCTAACCTGCAATGTTACATAGGTGTCAACTGCACAGACTGTCTTCATGCTCTTCAAGACATCCATCTGGGAAGACACTGTATCCTGTCCTGCATTTTAACAGACGAGATGGTTCAGGACATGGCATCACAGGACAGGCAATGACAATCAGCTGCCACAGGAGAGGGGCACTCCGTGTCCCTCCACTCCACACTCCCAGCCTTGCACTCCTACCACCTCCCTCACACCAGTTCCGGCACTTTTCTTGGCATCTCAGTGATGGATATGTGGTGAAAAATTAAGACTTCAAGATTTTTTTTCCCCAGTATCACGAAATGCCAAGAAAAGACACCAAAAAATTGATGCTAATCTCTAGAGGTGCTACAGACCTTCCCCCAAGCGCCAATCGAGTAACTGTGGTAACTGCACACTGGAGTATGTTAAGGACCTCCTTTACCACCAAAAAAAAACTCCAAAGCTAAACCCCCACGGAATGGCACAGAGTGTCTGGGGATATGGATTAAGTTTGCATCAGGCATGGTGAGCCAGCCTCAGAGCAGAAAGCAAAGAGCCAAGAAACAGACTGCAAATACTTTCACAGCTGACATCTCTCTCCTTGCTCTTACAAAACACCACCATGCAGGATTCCACAGCCACGCTACCAGGATTTTGTGAATTGCATATTCCAGGAATCCTAATGATTGTAGTTTTATGAGATCTGCTGAAATCCTGTCAGAAGGCAACAGACAAACCACTGAGCTCTGCAGCACAAGAGCAGAATTTCACCACACTGGCACTGCACACGGCCATGGAGTCTGGGCTCTACTTTGCCCTTTCCCAGCACCCTCAGTCTCCTTCACCTTTGAACCACTCGGTCAATGTGGCTTCAAGCTCTGAAAGTCAAAGATGAGTGACAGGCTCACCCAGGGTCACTCCAGCAGCACTGCACCATGACAGGTCCTGCAGGACAACCTCCACCCAACTGTGCAGACATCATCTCATTTGTATTCTCGGCTGATCCTATCGAGCTCCAGTCAAAATCTGGCCCTACCCTGAACAAACAAAAAACTACGTAAGATAATAACCCTAAAATGCCACCAGCACTCCAGAGAGGCACCCTTTTAATATTTTTATTGACAAGTTTGGAGGCAGCAGAAGAGGGAGACAGGCAAAACAGTTGACCTGCATACTGTCACCAAACACTCCTGAAAATGATGAAGGATGAGAGAGCTGCTTTATTTTCAAACACAGTCTTAAACAGGTGCTAACAAAAGCCAAGGCTATTAACTCTCTGTCAGGATTGAAACAGTATCTCACTACCAATGTTAAGGCTTCAAAAAATCATGCTATAAACATTTCAGATATCACCTGGTATAGATATTTAATTTACAGATGTCAGACTCTTATGTATGTTCTTCAGCAACAGTAACTTGAGCATTCTCTGGGCTGCATTGTGTCTGGTTTGGTTTTATTACATAATTGCACTAAACACGCTGTCACCAATAGTCAAAAGTACCATTAATTCCAGGGTTGTGAACCAGTTCAGCACAATCCATCACCTCTCAAGTATCCTGGAACATGTGGCCAGTGATCCCAGGGCAACGCTTCCAAGAGTACTAAAAACGATAATGATCAAATAATTATTTATTAGAACTGCCTGCCTTATCTGTAATCCGGGGAGCTGGGGAAAGCTTACAGAAACAAAGCATCACTGAAAAGACTATGATTTAAAATTCAGGTTGAGTTACTAACATAATTTACTTTCTGTAGAATGCTTTTAAATATGACCCCACTACAGATAAACTTTTTATTAGAATCAGCTGCACAAATTTCAAGCATTTATGAACCAAATGAAAACCAACAGCAACCACCTGATCTCACAATATGTTATCTCTATTTGTCTTTTCCAGCTCTGGGAGCGCAGTGTCTAACAGGAGTTGGATTAACATTTTCCTGCAAACCAGACTATGTAAGTACCTAAAAGCACTCCTGATTTCCTAAGTGAGACAGTTTAAGGGATAAATCCTGCCCTCTAGTGTACCTGTGGGTGGTGGTGCCCTTGGAACCTTCCGTACTTCCAAACTGGGCAGAAAACAGATGGGAAGGATAGGACAGTTCACTGCCCACTGGAGACATCTCATGTTGCCTTGGTCCACCTTTGGAGTGTACCTGCTACTGGATCACACAGCTCCAGGGTGGGCAAGACTCACTAGGAACTGGGATAGGGGATTAGCAGACACAGCAAGAGATGAGAAGGCATCCTCCCCTGAGCAGGAACATGATGGTATTTCTATGACAAAAGAAGAAAAGGAAGCATATTCCCAACTTTTTCACACAGGGCATCTCTGCTACCTCATTCCCTAAAGGCAGCTACATCCAGGAGCCAGGAGGAATTTCTGTGTTCTGCCACAAAGTACTTGGCAAAGCAGTCAAGGTCTGTGCAACAGATCAAAAGTAATGCAAAAAGAGTCTGTTTCCAGAAGCACTTTGGTAGAAGCAATGTATTTGAACATTTAGGGGCAGGGTTTTTTTTAAACAAGTCACCTCTCACTCAGTGCTAAGATTTGGAACAGATCTTGCCCTGTCAACAGCTCCGGCCACGTGTGTGAGACACCAAAGTGGGAAAGGAGATATTCCAAGTCCCAAACAACTTAAGCACCTATAAAAGCTAAACACCAGGTCCTGAACCTTCATACAAAAACACTTCCTGACATTTGCTCAACTTGAGGATCACCATGAGTTTTCTCCCACTGCGTGATCAGTGATCAGATTTCCATCATCTTCGTTGAGCTGCTCTAAAAGTCAGTCTATACTTCAGCAGAGTCTTTCCAAAACATTAAGAGTGTAACCATTTAAACATGAGAGAAACAAGTCAAAATCTTAATATTAACAACTATTTATGAAAGGAAACCTGCTTAAGAAATTTTCCTGGACCAGTATTACCCAATTTCACATTTTCTTCAGATATTTATGGAAGAGGAGAGAGGTACTGAGCAGGAAGAAGGTATTTCATACATCTGCAGGGTTGACTGAGCTCACACAGCTGAATCCTTTCCAAGTGAGAGGCTGGACCCTTGTCACCTCATTAAGGAGTGGACAAGAACGGCTCAGGATGCCTTGGATACTGTCTTGGGTTATGCTCATCATGAAACAAAGCTGCTTTAGAAATTATGGAAATACATAAATGCCAACCATTCCTCATTTAGGGAAACTCTGAAAGGAACCAGCTGTGCTACTAGACATGTTCTAAATGTATGGATAAGTGTTCCCTTTCCATTCTCCAGGCTTTTCCCCCTCACCGGCACTGTAGCCTCTTTGAGGGAAACACCTCTGGAGAGTTTCTAGAAGCCTTTCCAAAAACACTGTGTCCTTTGTACGTTTTCCAGGGCATAAATCAACAGTTGTTGATCAACAACAACAAACCAGCCATGTTTTTTGTTTTGCTTTAGACAACAAAACTCTCAGAAAGTGCCTTCTGTTCCTTGTTTGTCTGGAAGTACCTCTTCAAGGGAAAACACTGCGGACAGAGTCCCCAGAGTGTGTCCAAAGGGGCACTTCACTGCAGTCACGGCAGCACACGTGTCAGATGTGGCAATAATGGCTGTGGAAGACGCCCTGTCCTGGGTTTCAGCCGTGTGAATCATATGATCCCAATCCTCCAGCACGCAGGACGTCAACTTCCATTCTTAATTTCATTAACAACACAATTATGAATAAATGAAGGTGAGTGGGGTGAGTGTAAAACCATGCCATGACATAAAGCAGATGTGTATTTCACACAGAGGCAGCAGAAGGGGAGCTAAAAAGGTCATGGATCATGGAAATTGGTTTATAGTATTAAAACTTTGGTCTGAAACGTAAGGAGACAGTAACTTGCCTTCCAAAATAAGAACTTCCTTTAAAAGTAAGAAGGATGATGTGCTACTGAAATGTTATTTTGTATAATTAATTACTAAGAATAGCAGCAACCACAAGCATCTCTACTAACTGGCCTTTAATTATTTCTAAACCAAATCGTGCAGGCATTTCTTTTCTCAAAGCCACCTTACAAAACCTTTTGCTTAACTAAGGAAATCACCCTCAATTACTCGAGGTGTGTATTTTCATTGCTATTTTATTTTTTAAAGTCCTCTCACATTGTCCAAGATTTATTGCCCTCTGCCATGCCAGGAATACCACGAGATTTCACAGGGCAGCACTCACCAGGTCAGAGTTGAGCAGAGTCGTGTGGAATGACGTATTTACAGCAAGGATGCTAAGGATGTGAACCACGCAATGCCCCAGCAATGAGCCTCGCTGATGCTTCAAGCACTGTATTCTCTGCTTCTCAGAACTAAGGCTCTTCCAGGAAAAAAAAAAAAAGGAAGAAAAAGCAACAAGCCAAGAGCTGTCTGATAATGAGAAAAGGAGAGAATACACTACTAGGAAAGCACAAAATGTCAGTTGAAAATTTTAGTGTTGATAAGGCTCAACAGGAAGAAAAAATAAACATTTGATGGACTCAAAAATGAAAAATTAGTATTAGTTTTCCTGAGAGAATAACAAAAAAGGGAAGGGGGAAGAAATTATTATGGGGGAGCCCTATGATGAAAAAGGCAGCAGTGATAAATACCACCTCCCCTCAGGGCAGCCTGGCCCAGCCAGGTGAGCACACAACACCACCTGCACTTTTCAAAAGCAAAGATAGGGAATGAGGCAAGAACCCAACAGCCACGGCAGTGTCTTGGACTCAGCTTCAGCCTTGTACATCTCCCACTCAACATCACCTCCCTTTGCAGAGGATCTCCAGCACATTTCCACAGCTACTTCTAGAGTGAGGTGACATGTCTAGCTAATGAGATTTATTTCCTTTAAGGATTCCTGTAACAGGATTTCTTTGGAATTGCTGGGTAAAACTAATCGTTTTGAAAAAGGTGAATGCCCAAAATGGAAAGTAATATTAAGAATCTTTGGTCTGTCTCCTCACTTTCTTTTCCTCCTAATCCCTGAGTTTAGCCCGGTCCCTGCACCCATCACTCAGGGCACAGGTGCAAAGCAGATGAAGAATCCCAGTAAAGCATTTCACCTGCTCCTCATTCCAAGTGCCTGCAGGCAAGCCCTGCACACACTGCACAGCAACAAGTTCCCTCCAACCAGGAATTGCACTGGGACCATCTGACAGCTACGCAGCAACTCCCTGTACCTGCGCTGGAGGAAATGCCTCACAGGCACATCAAACACTCACCACTGCATCCACACAGCCTCCATGCTGAATACTTCCAAAATACTCTGAGTTCTGCAAAAGGCATTTTGTCTGTGGGACAAAAAGCAGCCTCAGTTGGTAACAGCAACCTGCCACACACTCCCTGCGAGCCTGTGATCACTCAGCCCAAGGGCTTTGTTCCCAGCCCAGGAGCCTTTCTGTCCCTTCAAAAGATCAGGTATTGGGAGGGACAACCTCCTGCAGCTGCTGGAATCCATAGATTTGATCTGTATCTAAACCACCATTAATTAAGTTTAAAAAAAACCCAAAACAATGCAACGTGTAACATTTGAAACCAAGAAAGCGTTCTGACAGCTGTTTGTTATAAACTCTGCTTCCTTGGCCAGATTTACCCCTCTGCTCCTAAGAAAACCTGTGCGCCAAAAGTGCTCCTATTCATGAGCAGCTACCCGCACTGGGAAAAAGAATAACCTCCTCTCTACCTTGATGCAACCAACGCATTCGCCGCCGTGTAGAGCCGTCAATTGCCACTAGACCCCTGTAAGAGCCACGCAAACAAACGCGAGACCCCTTCAAGCCCGTAACCAAATCCCTGTGCACCTGACGAGCTCTGTACCCAGCAGCTTGAGCGCGGAGCCGCCAGCGAGGCTTTGCCCCGGAACATCCCGCGGGTGCCGGTGCGTGACCACCAGCTACGGGACGTGGGTACGAATTAACTCGGTATGAATTAACTCCGTCTGCGTACTCGCGGTTACTCGCATAGGAACATTCGGCACATTGACGGGCGCTTTCCAAGCACGGCTCGCTGCCGAACCTTCGGCAGGGCGGGACAGCCGAGGCGCGGCTCCCCTCGCAGCCCCGCTGCGCGGGCGAGGAGCCGCCCGCCCCGGTGCCGCCCGCGGTGGTCCCGGGACACACTCACTGTGTGGATCGCTCTTCTCGCGGACGCCATCCACCTTCCCGTCGGGGTTGATGCGCAGGAAGAAGCCGCCGTTCTTGCAGTACAGGCGCTTGGGGTCCTTGAAGTGCCCCGGGGGAAAGGCGCCGCTGCCGCCGTCGTCGGGCAGCGTGGCGATGCCCCCCGCCGCCGCCGCNCACCGGGCTGCCCCCGCCGCGCCCCGCCCCCGACCGCCCCCGCGCCGCGCCGGGGGCCGCTCCCTGCGCCGGCACAGCTGGGCCGGCCATCTCGGGGGACCGGGCCGAGGAACCGGCCGAGGAACCCCGGCCTGCAGCGCGGGGCTCTGTCCGGCTGAGCATCACCGCCGGCAGCGCTGGAAACGGGATGCGGCGAACATCGGTCGGACATCTTTTCCTCTGGCCTTATAAAAAACGTAACTGGAGAGTTATTTTAGACCAGAAGTTGTGTGGCCTCTGCACCATACTAAACTGTTTAAATCATAATATGATGAAACATATGTTTAAAATAAATCCGTGGCAACCGTTTTGTTCCATTGCATTCACCAGAAACCAGTTCTCCCGTCCAACAGGAGCAAACTGATAGCAAAAGGCAACAGGTGAAAATTCTGGCACAGGCCCTCACCCTCTAATAAAACAAATGTACACAGAGTTTATAAAGTGTAGTGACCCATCAAATGCAATTTGTGCCTGAGACTGACAACAAAACAGGATTAAAATGTTTGTTTCCCAAAACATGCTTTGCAGCCCTACTCTCCTGTTTAACAGCAGGCTGGCTGCTCAAGCCTGGAGCTTGGGAAGCTCTCTGGCTTCAAAGGCAGCACAAGCAGCCCTGGACAGTCCCAAGCGGGACTGCAAACACTGGGCTTTTCACAGAGCCAATACACAGCAACCCACAGGAACAAGGCAACGCCAAGGCAGACACAGCGTCCAGCTCACGCAGTTTGCAGTATTCACTTCGCTAGCGAGTACGTCAAGGATATTTTGTTGCCGCTTCCCAGCTCTGATCTCTGGCAAGCCATAAATTTTAGTTCTTTACCAGAATCAGAGACAATTACTCTGTGTCCCACACCCTCATGATGAAGAGAGCGGGCAGAGCAGGGCCCAGCCCAGGCACAGGTTCCGCCCGTGTCAGCTGCTCTCCCTCAGTGCCACAGGCACAGCCCAGGGGCAGGCACCTGCTGCCAAATGGGCATTGCAGCTCCGTGAGCATCCCCTTCCCTAGGCTCCCCAGCCACCCATCCATTTCAAACACTCTCTGCTACTTCTCATGGAAATCCCACCTTATCACTGTCCTGAGAGTCCTGGACAGTCACAGCCAACAGTGAAGACCCTCCTTGCTTCCTCTTCCTCCTCCTCTGCAACTGAAGCTCCATTCAGGGCATTTTGTGTCCTTGCACTATGGAGCCTTCCAAAGTCCTTGTGTCTTTCTTGGCAGATGAAGGGAAGATGAAGCTGAATTCAAGTAGATGAAGGGGTGAAAATGTCATTTTTTAAAACTCAAATAAGTTCTTTAGAAAACAAAAAAGCAATCTCAAAATGCTTAAAACCAAATAAACTTTTCTAAACACTAACCATCCATGGTTCCATTCATCCATTCCTGGAACTCTACATTCCCTGCACACACGGGAGCCCTTACAGCTCTCAGCTGGATGCCCTGTCCCAGAGCTGCAGAGTAGACACCGCACTTTACAGGACAGGGTCCTGGTATTTCTCAGAGTCTTTGGAGCCCTGATCTCCATGAGGGGCCTCAACCCAATGGTGGCAGGGTGGGTATGGCAACCAGCTTAAATTCCTTATCAAATGACCCTTTTGAAAACCAGTAAAATCCAGTTCACCAATACAATTGTGAGCCTTGAAAACTCTTTAGAAGCTTGTCACTGGGAATTATGTATGTGGGGCCTACAACTAAAAGATAACAGAGATAAAATGAAAGTCCTGTTCCCTAAGCAATTTACACTCACCTCAAGATCTGCCAGCTTTCTATATTTTTTAATGTATTTTCCATTATCTTCTTCAAATGGAAAACACGCCTGGTTTTATCTTTTCCACTCTACTCTCTTCTGCAGTCCAACCTCTTAATATGGTCATTAATACTGCTCTTAAACATTGACTAAAGCAATTCTGGCAGTAGCATTTTCCTTTCTTGTGGTTTCTTCCACCACCCTCTCTCAACTCAGATCTTCCACACAATTACACCCATACAGCTGCTCCCCCTCCACCCAGACCATCAATTATCCAACCCTTCACAAGCCTTCTCTTGGCCTGTGTAAGTGTGACACTCCATGTTACAACAGTGCCTTAAACCCAACCTTCCTGCTACTTCAGAAACATCTCTTAGAGACCTTTTCTCTAACCTGTTCCATTTATCTGAACTGCTGCTATTCGCTGTTTGTCCTGCACTGTTTTGTAATCAGCTACAATTTTTAATAGAATCACAGAACATCTCAAGCTGGAAGCAACCCATAAGGATCATTTGAGTCCAATTCCCTGCTCTTCACAGGAATGCCTTACCTCTTACAGAGAAAAAGCTGTTTTATTCAGTGCTGCTCTCACACACAGAGGTCATACAAACACAAGGCACTCATCTCCACATCTGTATATAATTCTTACATTTCTAGAGACTCTCGGTAAGAACATCTGAGAAAAAGCTCCAAAGTAAACATAATTCAAACCTAAATTATATTATTAGTATGGTTACAGGAAAACCCTGAAAAATCCAAGAGTAATTTTTGAGATATTTTAAATTAAGGGTAAAAAATGCCATCAGGTCCATCCATCAGTTTTCAGTTTTTAATCCAAGGGGCAACAACTCTCCTGGCTTTCCAGCAGTTACTACTACAAATCCTGCCATATAATGAGTCCAGGAAATGTCAATCCCCTTTCACAAAATCTGCTTTTAAAGGGGTTTCAGCCATACGTCCTTGACAGTTTACCAGGATGACATCTCCAGTTTGTTCACACAGGAATAATGAAAATAGTGTTTGAAAAGCATCCTAAATTAATCTGCAGAAGACCTGATTTACTATAGAATTAAAATCAAACAAACCAACAAAAAGGCCCTCACTTTTGAAAAGCAATTAGAACTACAGGAAAGCAAAGACACCCAGGAACACTTGGGCTCATCCATCTTCCCACCATGAGGACACCTCAGCAGGTGGTTTGGGTCACTGTGGTGGCAGGGAATGTTTCCAGCTGCTGGAAATGGAACATCAGTCCAGGCCTCCACTCCACCACAGAGCTTCTCCACTCCCTGAGGCTCTTGGCTTCCCAATTCTTCTCTGGTGCATATCCAAAAAGCAATTAGCCAAAAAGAGATGGATAAGCTGTGTCCCTTCTGAGGCTGTTCCTGTGTTGTCTAATGCTCAGCTAACAGTGGAAAAATCATCTGTGTCCTTTCTCCAGCACATATTGACACCAAAGGTCTCCTGCAAATTCTCATACACTAAGTTATCACAGGAAATGTCAAAAACTTTAAGTACATTAACCGCTTGAGTTTAAATTTGGGAGGAAGATTTCATTCCTTCAAAGCCTGAGTATGAGTTTCTAAATTCAGTAGCAATTTTTTCCTCAGAACTTTTAGTTTTTTCATCATTAAGAGCTGATATTAACATTCTGGATCAATATTTGTATGTTTGCTCAGGAGCTTAAGCACATGCTGCACCTGCCTTATATGATGGAACTAAACAGCCACAAATCTGGCTATAACTGAAATTTCCTTCTAAATATTAGCTACTATAGAAAGCAGCTTCAGTTTTTGCCCACCTGCTTTTGTAGGTGCAGTTTATTAGGCGAAGTTTCTCTGCTTGAAGTATATATGGACATTAAGTGTCTGGGAATGTCTACTTGCATGGTCAGTCTTTTAAAAACACCTGTAACAGAAGTGCAGCTTTTCATTTACCTTGCTGAAGACTTTAAGACCCTTCATCAATATCTCTTTTAAACAAAAGCTTATTTCTTCCCTCCTCATTTTTTTCTTTTTCTGGTGCAAATAGTAGAAAGACATTACATCAACAATAGAAAGAAAAATCTCCTCCCTATTACAAACCTCTTACAGTCTCCATTCCAGTTCAAAGGAGTACTTTATTCCTCTAAAGCACCAGTGGACACTTGTTTATGTCTTTCTAAACAAAATTTTTCTCAATATATGCTAATCTGAGAATGCCACAGATAGCCAAAACTTTGTTTTGGGTTGGCTTTACAAATGTTGGAAACACAACAGCCCAGCACAGCTGAAGATAAGAGAACGAACAATCCAGCAAGGCCTAATTTGGAAGTAAATCAAATTTTCTGTGGTCCAGAATGATTGCACTTGGAAAAAGATCTGAACTGTCTAGAAGCACTGGCAGCTGTTGCAGGTCTAAGAGATGGAGTAGTGACCTCAGCTTATGAGAAATGAGAAATAATGTCCTAAGTACAAATATTTATGGGGGTTAAGAGTTCAGAATTAGCAAAATCACCCCTCTCCTTTTCTCTAAGGTGCATACAAACACATACTCACACCCTCTCTCTTTGTATCTACATCACATAGGGTAATACACCTAAATTAGCAAAATTACTTCAGGCTAAGAAAAGAAACAATTTCAGTATAAAGATTGATTATATACATTAACAACAAAAACATATTCAAAAATACTCTGCAATCAAACATCATGAACTCAGACAATTTCAGTTAATATTGGATTGAAAGAAATTGGTATTTGTTGAGAGATTCCTTAATGGGACCAATCATAAAATCACATCTCTTTCTCATGGCATTGCATTATAATAATAAGATCATGATTTAGGTACTTTTCTCTCCTGATCCCATGTCACTGGAAGGGTGGCAGGAAAGTGTCCCGAAGTAATTTAGTGCCTGCTCAGGACTCAAGACACATATTGTTGTATTGCTGCAGTGTATTGCTTTTGCACTGGAACTGTTTGGGCACATGTTCAGAGATTAGAGGGAGATGCTTTTCCCTGGGTTTGGGGGGAAAATCAGTGCTTGTGGAGCAGATACAGTCAGTGCCTGCCTGTGTGGTTGTTGTCATTTCAGAAACCAATTATCCTATTTGATCAGAGCACATATAGACTGTGAGGAAACGGATCTTCCCATGAACACAGAACAGCTGAGGTTGGAAAGCACCTCTGCACATCTGGTCCAACCCCTGCTCAAGCAGGGCTGCTTGCTACAAGTCTGCCTGCAATAATTTTAACTCCAAATATTTCCACATCAATTACAAACCCCTTGCAAATCAAAAATATCTCTTTCACTGTCTCTCTCCTAGCAAGTGATCATGAAATAGTGAGAGTTTTGTATAGATTTGTCTTTATCCTCTTTTAAATTAGATTCCTACACAGGTCATAGAATTCATAACTTCCACATGGGCTAATTCTGGAGAATGTTACATTATTCACAGGACTGCAGCTGGAAATATAAATATATGTGGAAGTGAGGAAAATACTCTCTCCATTCACTGGTATGTTATAGTAGAAGGCCAAAGTAACCTCAGGGAGGAATACAGCAAAGACAGACTATTCCCAAGGAACAGCAGTTACCACATCATGCAGCAGCTTTCATCATGTCACACTGAAGGGTAAGGAGAGATGAGATCAGCAGGACATTACAAAGAAAAAAAAATAATTTTACTACATCATGAATTTAATTTCTACCACTTGCACAACCAAAATCTTGCTCTGCGTCATTTCTGTAGGATGTATTAGCTGGCAGGTAGAAAACAGCAAGAATAAAGAAACAGCCCCAAACCCCTCTGTCTTGGTAACAATCTGTGCTGATAGTATTCCAGAAGGAATGTCACAACTCCCCCGTTTGTTTTCTCTTTGTTTCAGGACTGTTTCCATGGATCCCCAAACCTAGGCCCCACTGAAGGGTTCCCCAGAGCATAACACCCTGCAGCAGCAGGTCACAGACCAAGCATCACATGCAGAACACAAACAAGAGTTCCAGTGGCACAGTGAACACGTGATGCTCTTGCAAAGACAGTTCCCTGTTCAAGGTATCGGCACAGCATTTGAGAAGGAGAGACAAGCCCTGGAATGCCTTTGGAAGTGCAAAGAAATGATGTGGTCCCTTGTGCTGCATTAGCTTTCATTTCTAGGGAGGGAGAACTCTCCCAAATGAGCCTGAGGCAGCGTTCAGTGCTGGGGTGGATGCAGTTACTGCTCCACCACACCCCAGTGCATCCATCCATGCAGTGACCAGCTTGGGACAAACACATTCTGCAATGCCCCCCTTTCTCAGCTAGGAAACCATCCCTATATGTCTTGAAGTTCACCATGACTGCATCTCCCACGATATCTGAAGTTACAAGTACTGTAAGTGCAACTGAAGCCAGCTGGCTCTTGTGAAATCTTGTTTGTTCCTTGGAGAGACCAGAGCTTAGCGCAGCTCTTCCTAGTGGTTAAAGAACTGTAATCCGCTGTCCACATGCCAAAATGGAATCTGTTATCTGCCAGAAAATGACTTTCCCAACACTGCCCAGGCTATTATCTCAAAGCTGACCTGCAATCATTAACTTCCAAGCATCTGGGAGGTTAAATTGCTCAGTGTTTTGTTTCCTTTTATGCAAAAACAATACTCATTACGTAAGGATCACTATTTTAATTTATATCCTTTTCTTCCTCAGGAAACAATAGAGAATGAATGCCTGCATAAACCACATTGTTAAACCCTTATTACTTATATCAAGTGCAATCTTGATTGATTTTCTCTGTAAAAGCTGCATTACGTGCTCCAAGAGCCCCCAGCAAATGCTAAAGAGGAAGCTCACTCTGACATTAATGTGGCCAGCTACTGACCTCTGCCTTGTTCAGTTGCTGAACTCATACAGCCATGAATTCCAGCCATCAAGTACTTCACGCGGGAAGACTTTTCTAGGGAAAAACCAGCTGTACCTTAAAAAGAATGCTGAAGGTACAAACCCCAAGCAACGGGGACTTAGGAGTGAAAAGCAAGAGTTAAAAGTGTCATTACAAGTCTGAATGTTTGCTCTGAAACCTTTGTGGGCTGTTCATGTGGTTGATCGAAAACTCACAAATTCCCTACCCATCCCCTGTGGGGGGTGTCAGCTGACACTGGAGACAAAGCTGGGCCCACTGGCTTTGCCACAGGCCACAGTGACTCTGTGTCCCAAAGAGAGGTTGTCCCCTGTGGCAGGTTGTCTCCTGTGTAGGAGTCCATGTGTGCACGTTATCAGGGGATGACAGTGTCTTCTGACACCAGATGAAGGGAAAGGCTGTGTAATGCCAGACCCAGGAGTGAGAACCAGGAGGACACTGAAATAGGCACAGACTCATCTTCCTTTCTCTTGGCTGCCCCACCCTCCACCCCCAGCCTGTCTCGTCTCCTCATCCTTTGTCCCCACCCTGTTCTTTTCCCTTCCCCTGCTGTCAGGCACAGGTTCCTGGCCTGTTTCTAAATCTTTCCCCAGCTCCTCATGCCAAGCTCTGTCCTCTGGACTACTTTTCCTTTGTATCTCACTATGGCTCCTAGCCATGTGCTCCAGAGCTGTGTTTCCTTTCCCCAATGCTTTTTAATCCCTCCTTTCTTGAAGTTCAAAGCCCATGTCCTCCTTCCTCAGCCAATTCTCATAACCCTATAGCTTATTTTTTCCATGGGCTCCTTCATTTTCCTTTCCCCTAGGACTTCCCCGTCTCATGGTAGTTCCCAGCTCCCCATTTCATTCCCTGGCAGGGTGCATTCTCCCTGAGTCCCATAGACTGCCCATCACCTGCCTTACCACAAAACTCAAGTTACAAAACTCTCCAGTCTTCTTCAAAGAAGGTACCATGGCATCAATTATCTCAGCAAGTGCAACCAATCCCAAATCCATACATCATCTAGGAGTGCTTCACTGCAGGGAAAAATAACAAAAATATATGTGCCAAACTTTATTGCCATAAGTATTGAGGGCTCTCGTTCTGACTAATCGCACACCTTGAGTCATTGCACCACAGCCAACAAGTACCTTGGAAAAACAACAAAAAACTCAGCAAGCAAACAATGATAGAAGCCTTCCCCTCAAAGACCAGAAAGTCAAAGTTATTGCAATTAATGGTATTAATGAATTAACTGAAATCCAGGTGGCCAGACAGCATTTTTAGTGCTTATGTTTGCATACACATATTATACATGCAAGTGTGGATAGATCTCAGAAGTGTGCTCTGAAGTTAATTTTGTAAAATTCACCCTGGCCAAGATGAATGCTGGATTTTAGCTGTTATTTCCATTCACAATTGAACTGCAATTTTTCAGACAGATTAATCTCAGAGTTTTCATATTAAGGTGACAGCTGTTTATGAATCAATTTATGGGCTTTGTCATCTAATGATTCATTTGTTTTAAAATGACCGAGCTAATATTGATGATTCCTTTCACTGGAAATGGGAGTTACACATCCCATTTTACATCAGTTGCTCCTAGTCTGAAGTTGGGTTTTCCTTTGATTGCTTCCTTGCCCATTGTTGGGTTTGCCACTGTTGTGGCTGACGTGCACACAGAGACAAGGAGAGTCACTCTGAGCTATTGGCTGCTCTCCTGACATCAGTGTGTGGGTGCACAGCCAGGGTTAGTCACTCAGCCCAGCTGTGTGGGCCTGCAGGGAGCGCCGTGTCCTCGGTCACATCTGGGAGCTGTGCCGGGGGATGGGATCCCGAGGGAGCTGCAGCCTGCCAGAGCCTGGCTCCCGGGGCTCAGCTCCTGCTGCAGCTCCCTGGGTGTCCACATTCGGCCGGGAGGGCGCTGCCAAGGCAGGCCATGGAGCAGAAGCTGCTGGCCAAGCCCTGCTTGTATTAAGTAGCGCTTGTACAGCTCAGAGCCAACATCCTTCCTTGTTTTTATTGATGTAAAAACAAAAAAAAAAATTGCTCTGGGATGATTTGAAGAAAGGCAAGAAGAGAGTGATGAAGCATTCCTTTAAGGTTTTTACTTCCTATTGTCTTCCCTGGCCTCCCTGAGGCTACCATGATGCTGTCCCTCAAAGCAGGGAAGGGAAAGGGAAAGGCTGGATGCACAGTTATCAGGGGTATCAATCCCCAGGCCGAGTATGGAAGGAAGAGCAGGATGTGCAAGGATATACCCCCAGGCTACCTCACCTACTTGGCTGGAATTTGTGGTAACATTACTTTTTACTCACATCCTTCAAATAGCACCTCTCACTAACTTTGGCAGCCATCTCCAGCTGGTATTTTTAGTGCACACAGATACCATATGAAGGTATTGAAATATTTTTACCTACAGCACTTGTGTATTCCCAGGAAAAGTGTACAAGAGCCTTCATGGCCCTGCATCCCATGACTTTACCTCGTGCTGAACAATTCCTGTAATTTTCACTAACAGGTCTCCTGTCACAACCCCACCACCACAGACACTGTAAAGTGACACCAATGCCATGCCAACTACTTCACTTTTATTAAGGATATTTGTAGAGGTGACTTTAAAGGACAATTATTTGTTCCAACTTCCTTCTGACTATGGTACCAAGTAGCCCATCATTAGTTCATTAGTTGCTGAAGTATCATTCTCGTTTCTTCCTGGTAAACTGCTTGCTGATTTTTGGACTTTTTTTTCCTTAAACTATTTAGCTATTTATTTTCAGGTTAAGAATATGACCTCATGCACAAATTTATTATTGAGAAGAGTTATTTTTATGGAACACTGGGTTTTTTCCTAGTGGCCTGTCTCACCACAGAGACATGGATGAGAATAAATACCTTTCCCAGCTGTGGCTGTGGAATGGAGAACAGAATGCAGCAGCAAAGAACTGTGATCTTTAGCAAACCAAGTTTTCAGAAATTCTGAAGGGGAAGAACCTGAGTACAACCTGAGTACAGCCCAAAGAATTTACTTAGGGAAGTAAAAAAAAAGGCCTTCCTTTATGTGGTTTTTCTTTCGTATAAGCACTAGAGCCAATCCCTTTCCTGCTTTTCTCCATCTATATTGTGTGCTCTTCTCTGGTTTCTAGAAGATTCCATGCTCTATAAGGGCAAATAGATGAGACAGTTACAAATATCATAGCAAAACTCAGGAGCTCAGGGAAGGAGAGTAGGAAGAAATGGCAAGTGCAATATAAGGAATGAGTTACTGCCAATGCATTTTTTCTCCAGAGCCTATAACAAATAGAAGTTAGGTTAATCATCTAATAAACCTGTGATTTTATTAAACCAATAGTTCAGCTGTTATTCTGAACCAACCTGATTCCACGTGCAGCCTGGCCAGTGCCACTCGACTGCCAGACACCCACAGTTAGTGTTTCAGGAGTCAACTGGACCTATTTGGGAGCTCTGAAACTTTTTTCAAGCTTAGGGGATGACTACAATTAAAATCCTATCACTGCTGTTGTTAGCTTGATGAGAAACCTTTCCTGTAATTCTTCATTACACTCTCACCTTCAATACCCTGAGCATAAGCTTCTAGAGAAATCAATGCTTTAGGGTATCCCTATGTTGCCTGCCATTTTCAACAGTTGATTCCCGGTCATCTCCCAAATTAAGCACAAATCTCTCCAAATTAAGCACAATAAAGCATCTCAGCACTCTGGAGTCAGTTCAGGCCTCGATCCAAATCCCTTAAAAATCTATTAGACTCTTTGAAGTGATGATGGCAGCCATTGTTTTTAAGACATTTGAGCTCCTAGCCAGCTCTCACTAGAAGTCCTGGCTCCATGCATCACATGTGTGAAACTGCCTGGGTCTAGGACATGCAGCAAGAACAACGGAGTAAAAATGTGACAGAAATAATGATGAAGTGATTTGTGTAAAAAATAGTAAAAAGCATAATTTTTAAATTTATCCAACTTTTTTTTTTACACAACTGTACTTAGCAGATGGAAGTAATTTGTCTGAAAAAAGGAAGGAAAAGAGGCCCCTGAAAATTATGAAGGGGTAAACAAATGGTTTTTGGCTGCCACATGCCCAAGACACAACACCAAATTCCTAGAAAAATGCTGCAGCTTGTGTGTTGCTATATGCTGTGTTAGAAGACAACAGAGGTGAATAGGTTTGGTTGTTTGGAGGACTGAAGCAAGGTACCTTCGTTCTTCCACTCACCTACAAAACAGATCAGTGCTGAATAGTCTTTATTCTTATTTCAGTTTCTTTACATGAGCTTTGTGTACTACCTTTAAAAAAACAGCTTAGCTTATATTATGATGTTTGGATTAGTCCTTCAGGGGATAACTGAAAACACAGCTACATTACCTCTCAGACATGAGTCTTTTTTCCAGGATGGTTACATGCAAGAAAGGCAAATCATAAGCATTGTAAACAATGGGATGAAAAGACTGGAACAAACTGTGTGCAATTATCATAGGAGACTGGATGGAACTGGCCAGAATCCAGATGTGGTACAAATGAGCATAAACAAAGGAGTTGCATTTGCTTACCTCCTGTCTGAATCCATCTATTGATTTTAGCATATGAAAAGCAGTGGTACTGGGAGGAATTTAGCTGTAATTCCTGCTCTGTTATATGGAGCTGAACTCTCATTCATTTCAACCTGCAAAAGATGGAGAGCAGAATGTTTAAGAAATTCAAAGCAGAACATTACAAAGCACAGGCAGAGCCTAGAGGTCTGATCCCAACCACTTTTAAAAGAAAACACAAATATTACTAAGATGTTTGCTATGAAACTTGAGTGGAATCAGGATTGAGTGGAATAAGGATTAAGCCACAAGAGAAAAATCACATGTAGTAAAGTAACACTGCACTGTTCCAAAGTAGTATAAGAAAAATGTACTGGAGTCCAGTTCTGGTGTTAAGACAAGCAAACCAAAACTTGTTGGATAAAACTCCTTATAAATTTGCAGGAATATGAAGCTGCATTCAGAATGAGCACAGCTTAGAGCAGGGTGACACACAGCAAACAAGTGATGTTCCTGGTGAAATGCACTTTCACTGGAATGTGTTTTATGATTTTCACATCAATCTATTCAAACTAGGAATGACCCCATCTTCACTGGCCATAAAGTATAATCTCACAACATTACTTTTTGTTACTTTTCAAGGGAAATAATTTGTCAGAAATATTTGTAGACACAGCACCTGCTGCTAGCCCTTTCCCAGGAAGCAGCTGCCAGTAGGGTAAAGATACAGCCCCAACAGCTCATTTTTATCTCCCTTTGCTGCACAATTGCCCTTGTTGATCTTCAACTCCCAGCTGTTAAGAGAAAGGACAGATTTTTGACTTCATGGACTGCAGCCACAGCCCATGGAAAGCAGAAGTGAGCAAAAGTCAATTTTGGTACACCCAACTCCCTCCCCACGACAGACAGACCTCATTTTTTCAGATGAGATACACCCCCGTCACACCACTAAACAAAAAATAATTTTTTTTAAGTGCATGACACAATGGAGGAAAGAGGTTAGTGCTGAGGGTAAATTCCAAATGGTTGGGATGTCTTCCTAGACTGTCTCTTACGTAACCCCCAAAATTCAGTCTCCCAGCAGCCTGCTGGGAGCAGAGGGGAGTGGGCAGAGAGCTCATTGACAGTACCAGGCACATGTGCACATACACACACAGCCACCACACACGAGGCAATGAGAATTAGCCAGTCCATTCCAAATGTCAGTCAATTTATGTAATATCCTTTTACTCAGCATTTCTTATTCACTGGAGGGGGAAGAATCTCAATAATTTTGTCAGAGGCTCTGGAGGATTGAAAATGGGGTAAGTCAGCTGGATTTATAGTGTCTCTCCAGTCAGTGCTGCTGTTGTCTGCTTGACAGTCTGTACATCAATTAAATAACCAGTGAGCAAGCAGGTATTCACTTCATAAGAACCACCAATGGGGCTTGGTTTTAATGAGTTCTAATCATTATTAACAGCAGCTGTCATTTTAAGTTGACTAAGCACAACAGCTCTGCGCTGCTGCTGCTCATCTTTATCCCATGAGGCACAGAAGGCTTATTCCAGAAAGCACTTTGTCCAGGGAATGGTTTCTCAGATGGTGGAAAGCCAGGAAGCACGGATCAGATGACAGCAGTGCTGAGACTTCCTGATTTAACACACCTAGGACACGAGGGAAGAGCTGAGAAATGGAAGTATGGACATTAACAGACTGGATATAAATAATGGCCATTATTTCCTCAGACAATCTCTCTGTTAAAGAAATAGACTGGTGGTAATTGCAATCAGAAACAGGAGCTTTCGTGATGAGAGCAAAGCTTACAATGCATATCAAACAGAATTCTGAAATTAAATCATCTCCCTTCAGAGATATTGAAAAATCTAAGAAAAAATTAAGGTTGAAGTTCCAAAACCAAGTAAAGAAATTCACAATGAAATAAATACATGGTTTCTATTTCTACAACAGTATCGTAAGGGAAAAACAAAACACTGGATCGGCAAGCAAAAAAGCCTGAATTTTCACATTTATTGCAGTTCTTATGTTTATCAAGGACATCTTCATTGGTTTCAAGTATCAGTTTCAAAGGAAACTGATGAACTTTCCCTTAAAAGCTATGCTCCTCTTCAAAGCAGAACATTCAGTTTTTCCCATTGCAAACATCTTAATAACTGATTATTTATTTAGAATTATATATATAATGTTGAGGATTTTTCTTTTGACTTAAATTAGGAAGATCCCAAAAACTGTGTTGTGTTTGGTGTACTATTTTGTGCCTGACAGGTCAAACCATTTTCTTGCAGCTACTTTAACTTCCCTGAGAAACTAATTTGTTTATTCAGTCTCAGGATTAATCTGATCTTCATGGAGAAATTTTATTCTGGAGATTTTTGTTTCACTACAGTCATCTTCAGTTCTTAGAATATTTCTGGTTTTGATGGAGAGGAAAGATCTATGTAAAATACAGATCTAACCTCTAAAACTGAGGGTAACACTTCTGTGAAAGGCAGGGAATCCCTCAGAAAAAGAAGTCTGGTTTAAATGACAAAATTGTTCAGCAATAATTTTAAATACTGTGTCATCATCCATTTCATTTATTTACAGAATTCTTCTACTGGCTTTTCTTTTTCAACGACTAAAGTTTCCATTTGTTCCTCTTGCAAATACAGCAGTAAATGATAACATAAGTTTTCATTACAAATACTTTGATGACTTTGCTGAAAGCACTTTTACCTCAAGCATGCCCCAGGAGCCATCAGATCCAGTCTGGCTTAAACCAGCAAAATGTTCCTTTACATAAAAGCAAGAAATGAGAACATATTGGAGACTGTGTTCTAGCTAAGTGTAAAATGATTATGTCTCAACATATCCTTGTCAATGGCCCTTTATTTAAATGATGCAGTTGATCTGAGCTGAAAAAGCCATCTCCTGGAACAAAAGGCACATTTCTAAATGCCATGAATACAGAATGTCATTACCTGCCATTATGTCAGAGCTCTAAAAAACTCAGCAAGCTCCACACTTGCTCTAAATCGTCCTGAACTCAGTCTCTTGACTGAAACATGGATTTGAGCAATGCCCCCTCCAAAATACCCCACCTGTGGAGGGCATGCCGACCCCACAGACCTTGCAGTTTGCAGGAGGATAGGTGGTAATTTCTAGAACTGAGATGAATATGATCATCTACCACAAAGAAAGAAGCAGAATGGATTTTTATTTTCAATTTGGAATTTGTTTAAGAGATGTTTAATTTGTAATTATATCATGCTGGCTGAATGCTTAGTTATGTTGTGGCACTCTTCCCAGAGATCCTTGTGGAAGCAGCTTTTAACAATTTCTTTCTGTTTCACAGATGGTTTGTATTTGCCTTTTGCTTTATTTATTATTTTTTTAAGAACACTAATTGCAAGATTTAAAAATGAAAACAAAGAGCAATAATGACAATGGAACAGTTTTAGGCTTCAAGTGGTTACTTGTCTCCAAAATTTCTTGTGGAACTGAGCTGCTTCACATTACTGCAAAGGCTGCAATATAACATTGATCTTGAACTATGGTTTGAAATTTTAGCAATATGTAATTAATGCCTTCAGAATTATGTCTGAGTAAGTCACAGTTCTCACAGGTATCCCTATTATCAACTGTAGCCAACCTCTGCTAATCAACTCACTAAAAAAACCCAAACAAAACAACAGCATCAAAAAATGGATTAATGACATTCTCCAGCCTGGCTTTTCCACACTCCAGAGAACAGCAGGAGGGGGGTCCCAGCCACAGTTGGTGCTGTCCCCCAGGCAAGCCTCCAGGGTGACTCTCCATGCACTTCATTCCCAGTGACATTTCTTTGACAGGACTGCAAAGTCCTGATTGATTGCAGCAAATCAGCAAATCATAAGCAGCCCTAGTTCTCCTCAGAAGCAAACACTGGGCTCTTGATCCCAAATATTCCGTATTTAAGGATGTTGTGGAGCTTGGCTTTAAGCCCCTCACTTTCCTGCCAATTTCAAATGTGATTCAAATCTCACTTAATTTTCTCATCTGTTGCAGTCATTCTCACAGGACTTTGTTAGAAGCAGAATACAGAGAGGATTGTAAGAAAATTAATTGGGGGAATTTCTGGACCTGGCACTTCCAGAAGGATTTAAGAGGCCAAATCAGATGATGAGGCCGTCATCTTAATATTAATCTCTTCCTTCCATGCACATTTTTTCACCTAGGAAGAATCCTCTCTTGCCTAGCCTTTAAATACAAAAAGCTACTCATGTAGGGACAACCTCCACTGCAGAGGATATGCTGTCTGACTGCTCTGTCATTGATGAACAAGAAATTATCAGCTAATAAAAGATGGTGAAACAGCAAAACAATCCAATCCAAAAACAAATCCTAGACCACTTATGGCTCCTTCCCAGTAAGTTAAATTTCAGTGGAATTTTCACTGTTGTTCTCATCTGACCACAAAGAGAAACTCAGGCCATAATCAGCAGTGATTTTAAGGCAAATAAAAAGTAGCAAATAAATGCCACAAAGAATCCTTCTCAAAATCCTTCTGCGTGCTGGCAACAGCACAGCTACAAAATTAGCCTCTCCTTGGGACACTCAAACAGATGGGTGTCACCCAGGTGGAACAGATGACACATTAAACAACAGACAGTCTCTCACTCCATCATATTTGACCCCAAAATAATGACAAAGCTCATATTTAAGGAACAAATTATCCTCATCTGCTAGGCATATTATTCTAAGTCATCCCATGTGCATTTAGAGACACAGGTACAGAACAGATAGTGTGATGTAAGGGCTTTATCTTCACTGATTTAACCTACAGGCATTATAGAAAGTTAAGTTCGTACCTGAGCTTCCTACACAAAATAAAACCTTTCTGCCCTGTCTGCAAAGCAGGTATTTTGTTGTAATAAACAAGAGGAGGGAAGATCACAGTTAGCTCCATTCAAAACCAAAATACAATGAGAAATAAAGTGCAGTGTACAGATTTGTAAGATTTGCTGTATAGCACAGACGGGCCCCAGGAGATAAGGGACATTTTAAACAGAGCTGGATCAGGTCCAGTAGAACTGGATTTGAGCCCTGTGGAATTCCTGAGATGTCGAGCCAGGTAACCCCTCAACAGTTAGAGATGATTGGTGGTTTTAAAGCTTGGATATTTCAAAGAGGCTGCTTTCCATCAATATCACAAGAGGGAAACAACCAAGACCAAAATAATGTCTCACAGCTTTTATTTTATGTATGAATCAACTGGTCTAAAGGAAATACTACCTTCTTTGACTGGGAGTGTGGAAGAGTTAGGGATACAGTATGTATTTTTAAAGGAAAACCTAATACACATGTTTGGAAAGGAAAAGGACAAGACTTAAGCTGCTGGCAGTATTTGCAGACATCCTCAGACATTCTGAATAGAGGTATTCTTCTGGGGGCTTTCACCTTGTCTGAAGGTTTTGTACTTGTTCCAGGTCTTGCACTGTTTATTACATTTTAGAAAGTCAAGTTATTCTTTCCTACTGCACTGCAAACTAGAACATTACTCTTGCTAATTTGGGGGACTCAAGAGCAAACAGAGCAGGGGAAGAGGCAGACAGAGATGAAAGCACAATTCTAAAAAAGCATTTTAAGTTTCCCCTTAAAAAAATAAACCACAACCAAAACAACTCCAACTAAACCAAAGAGGAGAAAGAAGGGTTATCCTAAACCTGCAGCAATAAAGTCTATTCATTTTTCGCTTGCAATATTAAAACCATTGCTACAACTCTGCCTGACCCAGCACTGCATCAGCAATACAGGAAACGTGACAAGGGGCAACTTCCAACACTTTTGTCAGACCGAGACAAACAGACAGAGACTCAACCCTGGAGATTAATATTAAAGCCATAAATAAAGAGACAGCATGCAAAGGAAATTACTGCAGATTATGGGGAATTCTTTCAAGGAGATGATAAAAAGAATTAGTGAAACTCCAAACCCTCACACATATACTGTGGTCTCACTTCGTTTCCCAGGTATTTGAAAAGACAACATTCCTTCCATCCTGCCAGCATGCCAGCTCAGAGGCAGAGGAACTTTTCTGCTCCACTGAGTTTGCACTGTGTGTTGTAGGACTATTCAGAGCTCTGCTTGGCATATTATAACCGCTGTGGTTTAATCTTCACCCTACATTCCAAAAAAGAGCTACTGTGTTCACTGTCAAAGTTTACTATTACTCTCCAAGAGCTACTCTGGTATTATCCTTATGGAGTTCAGACTCGTGGGAATTGTGTAAGGCCAAGTGAGAAGGCTTTTAGAGAAATTCCATCAGCATCTTCAGCTTTGCAAATCAAGGAAATTTCTTTCAAGGTGAAGAAACCATATCTTTGATGACATCAAACATTCATTCATTCCTACAATAATTCTCACTCCTGATCATTATCCAAGGCCTCGTTCTGCTACGTACCATATGAGCAGAGTAAAGAGTTTATTCTCTATAGAGTTTGCAGTTTTAAGGTAAGATGCAGACTGACAGATCTGGATATGCCTGTTTCCAAAGCTGACTGTTCTTCCTAAGTGACATTCCCTGTAGGAGGCATCCCTTAACCTAGGGATGCTGGGCTTCTAAACCTCATCAAATTCTTCTGTGGATAGCATGGCTCAACCTATTGCATCTCTGAAGGAAATGTTTTCCATGTCATCCTTAACCAAAGGTTATTGCTACCAGAGCTTATTGGAGGTTCATCTGAGAGAGAGTGGCTTTTTATGAAGGTTGCACTCCTCATCATTTGCAGCCATCAATTTTACATTTCTTGCCGCTAAGAAATATCCAAAATTCACCCTTTGCCAGTATTTAGAAGAGGGAAGAAGGACAATCTTGGTTTTGCAAAATTCAGTTTCTCAGGGACCAATTCCCCAAAGCCATGGAAACTTCACTGACGTTTTTAATGAGAAAGGGATTGGTCCCTGTATTAATTCAGGACCAAAGTGTGATTTCCCCCACCCCTCCAGTCTCCTGAGAATAACATATGAGGGAAATTGCATCTTGTCACACACACACATCAGCAAAAGCATCTGGGAATTCCCATTCAAGGTGAGCAAACACAGTTAATTAAAAACAGTTAATTCAAACACAGTTAATTCAAGCAGGACCTCTTGGGCACGGACTAAAATCTTTTCAATTAGCTCCTGTATCTTTGGAAGGCCTTTCTTCAGCACTTTAATAAGAAGAAGTCTGTTTAATAATGAGACGTGAACAAGTAAGAGACACTGGATTCCCTCCAGCTTCTCCTGGCCTTGAAACTTCTCTCTTCTTCCACAGTTTTACTGCCCTTATGAATGGCTGTGAATGTGGGAGGCTGGAGGTCCTCCTCAAGCTCTGCTGGGAAACAGTTCCAAGTATCCAGCACTGGAGCTGAGATGTGAGAGCAGCTCTCAAATTAGTCACAGTAAGGCCATGTAGAGCAATTATGGCTCTGACATTTGGTGATTCTCTGTGCTTTTTTACAGCAGGGCTCTTGTGTTTGAGATGTCAATTAAGGGCCTGAATAATTGCACAGCCAGGGTCACAATAAATGAGCATTTTTCAAGTTAACTGCCTGGTACTTCAGATAAACAACGAGAGATTTGGCCATCAGTTCCAGTAAGGCTCTCTTACTGCCAGCGACATCTGAGTTGTCTGGCTTCTGGCAGCCATCAGCAACACTGTCCCAGCTGAACAGCTCCAGAAAGCAATTTGGGTGGGATGGTTGGGGTGGTTATTTTAACAGTGCTCACATAAACCAAGAGATGAAGGGCAGTGAGAGGTACTGAGCAATGACTGCCCCTTACCTTGAGCAAGGAATACTCAGGGAGCTGGAATAATGTTCTATTAGCAGGGCTTTGCCAGTTAATTAATCTGATCTAATCAACAGATCTGTACTGCTGCAGGTGTGCCAGTTAATTTTCATCACTGTAGGAAATCAAAGACATTATACTGATATGGAACTACACATGTGGAATTGTGCTCACTTCCCCTAAAACTGGTACAGGCATATCCTGGAGCTGTGACTCACAGGCAGAACTGCAAATGCAGGGAGCAGCAGATGGAATACAGGAATTAATACCCCAAACAAGACACAATTCCTTTCAGTTTACTGGGGGGATCCTTTTTCTACAAGGCTCTCTTGAAAAAAAAAAAATCACTGATAATAGATAGCTGTTCTAAAAAAGGAGGTATTTTGATGGTTTTCCTTGACATTAACAGGAGGTGAATCAGTTCAGAGTTGTGTGACTACACTGTAGATTAATGTTGCTGATTGAGAAACTGTTCTGCTCCAGAACGTGTGAATACATGTACATATATAAATAAAATTTATTTTATACAATTCCTCTGGAGTTATTCTGGTTCTCCAGTCCTAACAAATAGGAAGTTCTTGTTGTTTGGTTTTGTTTTGTTTTTAAGTGTAGTCAGTGAAAGCAGTGACTCAAATTACACCTTGGAAATAAGCAAGTTCACCAACCGTGTTATTTTTAGTCATCTCTTCAAATCTGCAATGCTTGTTAAGTATTTGGTCTCACAATACAGTGGACAAAAGTTGTGAATAGCACTAAACCACATTCTACTGATTTCAGCTGGAATAAAACACAGTTGGGGTGAATCTTCCCATTACTTCTAAATAAAAACTGCATGCTATCTTTACTACTCTTGCAATGATGAAAAAATAATCCTATTGTTTGGAGTAGCACTTGGTCCCCAAGGAAAGAATTCCTTTTGAACTAAACAGTTTTTTGTTTTGAATCTCTGCTAGGCAAGGAAACCAAATAGAACCCTTGGTTTCTCCCCCTTCTCGTGAGTCCTTTCACCATCTGTGCATGATCATGGCCCAGCCTTTCTTTCCACCCTCTGAGAAAGACTCCTCCCAAACACATCTCACCATGGGAACACATGGCTGTTGGGGGCAGTGCTGGGGTTGGATTAAACTCAGGGGTGGATTAAATGTGACATGAAGCCATCCCCCAGAGGTCATCCAGGGCCTTTTAAGACTGCACATCTATTCATGCTTGGTTAGAAAAGAAAGGTCTTGGTCCTGCAGCTTTGCAATAAATGGTTAATTAATGCAACGATGCTGGTGGCAAGTGACAGAATTAAGCTCGTAATTTTTAGCTTTTCCAGTGCTGGTGTGGAATTATCTCAAAAGGACTGGTGATCTACAGAAGAGAGAGGGATAAAACTGGGTAGAAAGCATCAGGCTTGTAATGTGTCTCTGTTACTCCCAGAAGTGCCTGCTGTTCACAGCAGTCCTGGGAACTCAGCTGGTTCCAGAACAGCAAGTCCTCCCTTGAAGCAGCAGCTCAGCCCCATTTGAGTTTGGCACTTGGATGTAACAGGGAGTTTACACAGGAGCTTTATAGAGTTTACACACAAAAACATTTTTTTAAAAAAACAACAGTTACAAGACACTTCATTCACTTGATACCTGGTGATGTCGGTTCAGCTCCTGTAGATGTCCTGCCCGAGTTGGTTACAGGAAGCCAACCTGCTCTGCATGGAAGGAGGTCAGTTCTTCCCATTCTTCAGAATGGCTTTTTGCTGGCAGTGTGACTGATGGGATGACTCAGGCCCACCAGTCACCTCATCCTTGCGAGCAGAGCTGAAAATCTCTTGTCACTCCATAACTTTTCTCCTAGATTCAGCTGCCCTCTCCAACTCTCTCCTCTAAAAAAAAGGAAAATGTTCTCCCAGCCTCTCCACCAGTCCTGGTCTGGGATATCTAAAGGGGTTCAGCGCAAACAAACAGTCTGAAGAGTTTTCTCTTCACCCTCCCAGAGCCACTCCTTTGCCTACCTGGGGACCACTGTAGGCACACACAGTCTCCTATATTTCCCAGCTCACATTTTCAGCACACCTGGTAGCAGGCAAACTCTCAGGTGCCTCCTGACAGCCACTGATCACTGGTCTATGTCCCTTATAGGAAAGGAATTTGCAGATGGCTGTGCTCTCCAGGATGGCTCAGCTTGGGACAAGGGTCTGGTTGCTATGATTAAAAAGACCTCTACTACATTTCAGGAAATCCTCAAGGAGCAGAGGCCTAAAATTTGTTTTATAAAGAGAAATATGAAATACAATGCCATCAGCCCTAGACAGAAGGTGGAGTAGCTGGGAATGATGACACTGGGATGCAAGGGATAAACAAGGCACCTGACTGGGACTTGGTTTCAGCAGGGAGCAAGATGTGCCAACTCCCTGAAATCTCAGCCATTTCCCAATTTCCCAAGCACATCACATGTAAAAACTTAGCTCTGCCATCACACCAAGCTCTACACAAACAGCCTTTGTGTCCAGAGGAGGAGCCTCTGCCTGGCAGGAGCTGAAACTGCCCGTGGCAGATGTTGAAATCCTTTCTGTGCCGAGTGCCATGGCAGACAGGCACAGGATCTCCATTCCTTGGTGCAGAGAGCTTTAGGAGATCTGAGGCTGAGGGAGCCACACTAGAATGTTGTATTCCAAATTGCAGGAGAGGATGCCCTAAGGAGAGCTTGCATGGTAATGTTCTGTGCCTATCAAAGACAGAATTTTAAGTAACCCAAGGGACAGGATGTACCTAGTTTAAAAATTGTTCAATTTCACTGGCCTGTAGAAAAACAGGTGTAAATTAATGAAAATGTAACTTCTGACAGCTTTTTTATAAAACCTCTTGTCCTGGTTTCAGCATCACAACATTTAAATATCATTAAAAGCCTGATTGGAAAAATTACATCATTTTGGACTTTCTCAACACTTGGTGTGTCAGCTCCCAGTGTCTAAGAGTCCCATAAATAGATGCTGGACCACCTCAATACAATTCCTGTCTGCATATTTTCCATAACACACTTCACTCTATTATTCAAATAAAGTCCAAGTGGATCTTTTCCTGGGAACAGGGGTTATGCAATGCACAGCACAGGAGGCTCAAGAAAAACAGTGTAAAGCCAGCCATGAACTGCAAACACTTGCAGAGCAGCAGTCTGTTTGTATTTATTTATATGTTGTGTTTCCATTTAATTCTCACTTAACAGCCCCCAGCCCTTTTGCCTCTTTTGATCTACCAGACTCTTTCTCTCTCATGTCTCGGTACATCAAGAGCGTGGCCAACCAGCTACACATCAATTTGCCAACCAATTAAGAATGAAAATATAATTGCAGGACAAACAAAACTGTAATCTAACGAGATCCTCATGCTGCTAGGAACTACTGTTCCAAATGAAAATTATAAATATAGTATATTGCCAAAATCCACCGAATTCTGAGATCTGAGAGAAAACCAGAATATTTAGTTTTAGGTCAGAGATGTAACATGACTTTAATACACAGATACCCCCAATAAATATCTAAACCTTATCTGTGGATGAATTTCATTATCTGTGTTGCCAGCCATGAGCATTTTAATGAGAAACTTCTTCAATGCAAGGATCCTCTTTAGCATCACCATTTCTATCCATTTTCCATTCTATTTTCACCAGACTGGTGAAACATTTCACTTTCAGTGTGACTCAGAATGCCAAATTCAGAAAAAAATATCTCCATAGTTACACACCTCTCTCTTGCAATGAAGTGCCAGCTCTCCAGTGCCCAGCTTTCAAACTGTCAGTGCTGTAACACAGCAAAAATGCCGTGCCTCAACCACCAGGATAGATTCGTTCCCAGTTGTTGGCCAGCACCTAAAATTTACAGCAACATTTTCCTCTCTGCAAGGATAGCTGAAAGACCCTATGGAAATGATCTAAAAATCCAGCTGGCAATGTAAAAGAAAATTTTGTGTAGAGATGCATCCAATCTGTAATACCAAAAGGAAGGATTCAGCCTGAATTGGTCAAAACCACAGAAATTCCAGAGGGTATATGTTGGGAAATCAGAGATGTATGGACCATATAAATATGCAAAAATAGAATCTATTCATACAATCTCACAGTATAAAATGTAACACTAACATTATTTCAAGTTTAACACTTATTCTTGCAATGTACAAAAATTAAGAACAAGGCATCAATTAAGAAATAATTACAGTATATTCTTTCATTTAACACAAGCACAGCAATGTTATGTAAGAGGTTTCTACCTTTCTTCAGAAGACGTTAGGAGACATCCATACAGGCAATACCATTAGCTAGAAATGCATGGCCTGGGTTGGAGATAAGCCCACAAGTGGTTTTTGTTTGTTATTTAATTCTCATTTCTAGAAATAAGAAATCACCTTGTGACTGTCTCTCATTCTGACTTCTGCTGTTACATTCTAGTCACAATCACATCTCACTGCTTTATAAAGACACGTAGGTTGCACCTGGGCTTCTCCCACTGACTCATGGACTTAGAAATCCTGACAATCCTATAAAAACATAAATTCGCTTGACACAGGCGAGTTCAACATCTGATTCCTTCTGGAGCCTGTAATGATTTCAGCATCAGTTTGAAGCACCAGCAGCACCAGGTCCAGAGCTCTCCTCCATGCCTCTGTCTTGGCTGCAACATTATCACAAACCTTTAAATCTGTGACCTGGTTAGGGGAGAGATCAGAGCCGCCCCTGAACACTCCACCTCTCCTAAACTCTTCCAAAATATAAGCCGAGGGAGAGCCACAGGCCGCTGCTTTCTGGAGGTGGAGATCCACTGAGGCACCTGCTTCGAGCTCCGAGCTGGCCTTCGCAGTGTTACACAGGACCACGGAGATGTACTGCTTCCAGCCACTTGCCAGTGCCTGGAGCACAATGGATTTATACTCTGCCAGCCAGGGACTAGGAAGCTCTCTCACAGCTTTGGTGCTGCCCGGTCGCCCGGGCTGCTCTGCGAGCGCCTGGATGTGACTGAGGCACAGGAGCTCCACTGCACCGCCCCCAGGGAAAACCTTCCCGTCCTTTAGAGCGTGATGGAGTCGATACAGCAAAGTCCAGAACTGGTCTTCGAGGAGCTGCGCCTTGCAAGGCAGGGCAGTGGTGAGCACGGCCGTGAGCAGGGCGAGGCCTCCCGCGCTGATCCGCGCCGGCACCAGCTCACCCAGATCCACCGCGCGCCCATCGCTGGCCTCCCACAGCTCCGCCCAGGCCCCATTCCCGACACAGGAAGCGTTCAGCTGGCTCAGGTACGTCACTGCCTGGGCACCAGTGGCCGCCCCAAAGGCACACAGCACATCCCGAGCCACACAGCCAACTACCAATATCCTGCTGGCGATGCACCTTTCCATCAAGTTTTTGCACACGTTTCCTTTGACCAAAACCAGGTTTACTTCAAAGCTCATCAGAATATCCGACATTCTGCTTAGCCACACATCCCCTGCGTTGCCTCCCTGTGGATTGGGATGCTCCAAAATGGTCCTTACATTATGTGGTCTGTTAAAACCTAAGTGTCGATACCGCTCCGTGAGGTCACCATCCATCAGCAGAATCCGGAGGGGTTTGTCTGCAAAGTGTTTGATGACTGTGGCTTGCTCTGGTGACACTAATGTGACAAAGCCTGAGGAGACACAGGAATAGCCCTCAGGCAGGCCCAGCACACAGCATGTCACAATCTCTGCGATATTAATCTGGGAAGAGCCAGTGCACTCTGCTCTGTCTTGCTGATAGGCAGCGATGCTTTGTAGTAGTTTCATGCTGGTCTGGTTTCCATGGCTCAGAGCCGTTGCCAGGTGTCCTAAACCACAACATCCACACAGATCTGCTGATGGTGCTGAAAGGTATCCCTGAAAACTACCTTGCTGACTTGAAAAACGGCTTTTCCCTAGAGTGCTGAAGTGCCTGCTGTGGGTTAACTTCCGTGTGATGCAGCTGGATGCAGTATCACCACTTCCAGACAGCGCAGATGAACTTCTGTCACCCACTGCTTTGACAACAGAAGCCACTGAACCAAAGCCGGCCAAGGGTGAAACCAGGACCTTGTTAAAATTACAATCATCTTGATGGGAACAAGAGTCTTCTGGAATTACTTCTTCTGTTGCAGAAATATCTCTCTGAAAACACAGCAAATCCCAAGGATTTGTAAGACCATCACATCCAGCTTGGCAAGTTTTGCTTTCAGAAGCCTTTGGCCTAACTCGGCTAGAACACAGCTCCTTCTTTACATCATGTATTGGTATTTGAAGACACTGGACTCTCTCACAGCAAGAGTTCAACCCTTCAGACATCACAGACACTATTGCTGGAACAGGAACATTCTGCTGGAGGCACTCCACCACAGCATTGCTCCACGCTCCAACCAGGAACAACAGGGTACTCATCCCAGTCTTAAACTCCTTGTTCTGAGCCTGAATGGTTTCATTAAGAAGCTGTCCAGCAGCACTTGTCAAATCCAAACTTTCGATCAGTCTAACAGCAGAACAAATCAATGTGCCCTGGTTGGTGATTTCATCCACAATGAATTTATGTGATTTCATCGGCCCCAGCAATGTTCTCCCAGTGGATGTTAAGGATGAGAGCTGCTGGAGTCCAATGTGTCTCCTGGCATTCACATCCCTGAAAGCCATGGGCAGTGGGCAGCATCTGTGAACAGATCACAAATTACTGCTGCATCGTCACAGCACAAATCACCAAAAAATTTATTTAACAGTCTAGCTCTGAGCACAGCTTTCCTCTGTATAAAGCAGGTCTTCTTCCTGCACACTTATGAGAAATCAATGGGCAGAGTTGCTGAAATGGGACACTGTTAAAGTACCATGGAATTGTTTCTGGCTGCCTGATAGTAAAGAGCTGTTAATTCCCATGGTTTCTTACACTTCCAGCAGTACAGGCTGTGTGGAACTACCAGCTCCCTCTTGCCCTGATGTCTAGAATTTCAGTTATTTTCCTTACTTAGGGCAGAAGTTCATTAGAGCAGAATGGACAAATTACATGCCAACTCAAGAGCTTTTGCAGATCCTTCTTGGTAACAACAGTCATGGCACTGACTTTAACCTGCAAGTCTGGAAAAACACACTTAATTCCAAATTCTGTTTAGTCCAATTAGCATGCATGAATACTTCATTAAGCAAAATAAAAGCAATGTCACTTATTCATAACTTACAAACTGTCAAGACTTTAAGGTTTTGACCAACTGTTCATCCTCAACACACCAAAAAGAAATCTTCTTTCCCTCAAAATCTCTTCCACACCATGATCTCGTGGCAGACCACGTGGATTAAAATAAAGCTCTCTTTTTGAATAACTTAGTGTACACACCAAGAATTGAGAACCATGAGTCCTGTACCTCAGATTCAAATCACAGAATGACAGAATGGTCTGGGTAGGAAGGCACCTTAAAGATCATCCAGTTTCAACCCCCCTGCCATGGGCAGGGTCACCTTCCATCAGACCAGGTTGCTCAGAGCCACATCCAGCGTGGCTTTCAGCACTTCTAGGGATGGGGCATCCACAACTTCTCTGGGCAACCAGGTCCACTTCATCGCCGCCCTCACAATAAAGACCTTCTTCCTAATATCCAATCTGAATCGTTTGTCTGTCAGTTTGAACCCACCCGCCCTTGGCCCGTCACTACATGCCTTTTGTAAATAGTCGTGCCCCATCTTTCTTGTAAGTTCCCTTCAGGTACTGGAATTTATTCACATCATTTATTCCAGCTGCCTAAAGGCCCCTTTGCGTAGCTATTCCAAACCCAAAAAGTTTTTTTCGTTTTGTTTTCGTTTTTTTTGTTTTGTTTTGTTTTGTTTTCCCATCCCACACAGCGAAAGTCTGCTTGAATATTATGTCGTAGTACTGCTAAGGAGAGGAAGCGCGTCCCGGCCCGCCGGCCCCTCACGGCCGAGGGGAAGCCGCCCGGAGCGGACACACCGGAACTGCACTGGCGGCGGCCTGGCCGCTTCCTGCGGGCCGGAGGGTGCCCGACGGGCCTGTCGGTGCGGGTGTCTNGGTGTCTCACCGGAGGGGCCGCGCTCCCGCCGCTTCCCTGGACGCGGAGTTGCCTGGACACGGCCGCTGCTCCCTCAGGCGCCCCGCGGGCGGGCCCGCTCTCGCGCTCCCTCAGCTGTCCCTCACGCGCACGCCGCACCGCCATTGGCCGGCGCCGTGAGGGGGGCGGGTTCGCGCGCTCGTCCCGCCCGCTCATTGGCCGGCCGGGCGGCGCGTGTCGGCTGCGCGCGGCGGTGCGGAGCTCCCGTCCCGTTCCGTCCGGTCCGGTCGCATCCCGGAGCGGCATTCCCGACCGGATGGTGAGCGCGCCCTCCTCGCTGCGGGCTCCCTTCCCACCGCCGCCTCCCCCGAGCCCATCCGCCCCCTCCCGCCGACACCGTGGGTTGTGCAAACCCCCTGCAGGTTCCACCCGTGCCCAGGCCGTCGCTGCTGGCCGGTTACCTCGCATAGCGCACCCCGGAGAGGCCTCCCGCTCCAACCGGAAAAACACCGGGATTCGCAAAATACGTCACCTGCTCTCGGTGTGCCTGGTGCTTCTTGGCACAGCTCACAGACCTCCGCATCGCTCGGGCCCCGCGGCGTTGTTGGAATGGCAGCAGCCGGGCCCGGAGGTGGAACCTGAAAGGGATTTGCACAACTCAGATGTGGAATAAATGGAACAAGAAGTCTCCGTAGGCAGGAAAAGGTCTCGTGTGTCTTCTTCCCAGAGCAGCATATAAAGAGTAGAAGTCTGATATGTATGTTAATAGCCGAGGGAGGTCAGGGGTGAGCCAATTCAACCTGGGAGGGACAAATCACGTTGAAAAACGAAATTTCATTAACAAATACAAGAAAATAGAATCTTCTGAGTTAAAAGAGAGATCCAGCCCTAAAAATGGTAACAATACAGCAGAGGCAAGAGCCTGGTCAGCAATAACTAGGTAACAAATTCCTCGCTTTGTGCTTGTTTTATTTACTTTTATAAAGCCAAACCAGTTGAAGCTGGGGGTGGGAGGGAATGCCTTTCCTTCCACGACTCTGTGCAGATTCAAGACCGCAGGACGAAAATCCGTCTGCTGCTGATTTAAAAACAAAACTTTACTTGAGGAAGGCATTTTTCCTGCTTTATAGGTGTGGGGGAACACTATACTGCACTGGTGTACAACAGAGGCAGGAAAGGTCTTGGAAATGTCCTGGATAATGGAAATGTCCTGGATAATGATGCACCAGCTCAGCACAAGCAGATTAGTTCTCCTTATGGGACAGATTGTGTGCTGATCTCACTGCTCCCACATCTACTCAATGGACAGGCAGCCTGGAGCCACACAGCTCCCTCTAAGCTTTGTTCCCACAGGAGTGGCTGATTTTGAATCTCATTTACAGCCAAGTCCCTAAGCAATCACTCTGTTTAGCTGTGACAATGTTGTACTCATATTTTTCAGTTAAACCTGCAGGAAAGGCAACTGGCAGGAGGTGCAGAGGGCCATGGTCACCTCACTGGAGTGTTCATTATCAGGCTGCCCACCTGTTTTTCTGGCATTATTCCTTTAATTGGTAATCTTTCAGTTTAAAACAGAAAGCAGGAAGCTCAAATCCGCATTCTCCAGGAACAAAATCTCCTTTTTTCTTTCTACAACAACCTAAGGAAATTGATAGAGACTCAATGTCTACCACTTCCAGCAGGGAATGTCTCTCACTTCTGCTACAGCGTTAATGTTGTCATTTATAGTTAATATATATAGTTAACATATATAGTTTCACATTAAGTTAATTTGAAATTCTCCTTGGAATGTGCTGTTTCTTACCTGTTCTCTCCCTTCACTTTCTGAAGGCATCCAACTATAGAAAACCTGGCTTAGGTACGGCCCAACGGAAGAAAAGTGGCTTGAAACCTGAACTTACAGAAGAGCAAAAGCAGGAGATCAGAGAAGCTTTTGATTTGTTTGACACGGATGGATCTGGAAGCATCGACATAAAAGAACTGAAGGTTTTGAAACTTTTTGTTGTTTTTCATCTGATATGAAAATATCTTTGATCTCAAAATTGTAGCTACTTTTTCTGTTTGTCCAGTCATATTTTAAAGCAGTTTTGGGGTACAAAGAAGAGTAATGGCTTGCTGTCATGACTGAATTTGGGGTGCACTCTGCATGTAATGCTTCACAGCAGCCAGGCTTCTCTATTATGTGGCTGTTTAAATCTGACAGCTTTGAATAGCTGAGCATTAGAAAAACTAAACAGTTTCAGGTTTCATGAGTAAGGTGCTTGTTCCTGGGAAGTGGACTTTGGTTGTTCTGGAATGAGTATCATGTAGCAAATATTTTCTTCACCTGAGAACTAAACACAGATTTTGCACGCATTCAGGAAAGTTACAACCATATTTGCATATAGGTAATCCAAAAATTACCTGGTTTTTAATTTAAAAAGGAATAAAAGAGAGCTCTGAGTTGTGGTTCAGTAACAATTCAGGCAGTGTGTGTGCACTTGCGTGCATACAGTAGTACAAGGGGGAAGTTGATTCTCAGTTGTCTCCCTGTGACTTTATGTGTTTGATTTTTTTTGCAAGCATGAACACTTTAATTATCTCCTTTACCTTGATTTCTTACATACACTCTGTTCAATTTCTGCATCTACATGAGTTATCTCTGCCTGATACAAACTATGGATTTCCACTACCATATAGGAAAAACAATATCTTAAGAATATCAAACCTACACTATTATTGTTCAGGAAGATGAAAGAAGATGGTAGAGGACACCAAGGTATTTTCATGGCAGTGAGTTATGACTAGAGTTCTGGACAAGGAAATGAAACAGATTTTAGTTCAGCTCTTACACCAAAATTCTGGTGGCCTCCTAACAGAATTGGTTTTGCCGTTTTGGCACAGGTTGCGATGCGTGCCTTAGGCTTTGAGCCAAAGAAGGAAGAGATTAAGAAGATGATAGCAGACATTGACAAGGAAGGAAGTGGCACCATCAACTTTGAAGACTTTTTGGCTATGATGACACAAAAAATGGTAGGAATTCTTAGCAGAAATTCTTGTGGCAGCATAAGAAAAAGGAACATATCAGTGTCAGGGGTTTTCTGGTTAACATATGCTTTACTCTTGGTTTAGAGTGAAAAGGATTCAAAAGAAGAAATCCTGAAAGCTTTCAGATTATTTGATGATGATGGCACAGGAAAAATTTCATTCAAAAATTTGAAAAGAGTTGCCAAGGAGCTGGGAGAAAATTTAACAGATGAAGAACTTCAGGTAAGTTCTGATTTGCCAGAGCTTTTCTAATAGGCACAGACCATTCCTTTAGCTCCCAGGGATTGGGTGGGAATTTAGTCCTATTCCAAAAGGGCTGAGAGGTCAGAAATATGAAAAGCAGTCAAATAATTGTTTTCACATGAAGTGCCTCTGATTTACTGTTGTTTTAAAGAGTGGAATATCTTGTGTTTAGAGTCCAGTGCCTGATCAAATGTACACTGTGTTTTGTAGGAAATGATTGACGAAGCTGACCGAGATGGAGATGGGGAAGTAAGTGAGCAGGAATTTTTGAGAATCATGAAGAAAACTAGCTTATACTAGTATTTGTTGCCTTGCTATACAGCTGGTCCAAAAGATAACCTGGAAAAGGCTTAAAAACTGGGCTTGTGCCTCCTGCATATTTTTTGTCATGTGAAAAAAGTCTGAAAGGACAGATTTTTTGATTTCTTTTTCAAGAAAGATAATTGAGGAAGGAGGGCTGCAGTACCCAAAACTGCCAAAATGAGATACTGCAGAAGTCAAAAGGAAGAATGAACTGAGCCTGCAAGGCAGGATCCCTTCCCCTCCACCATAACAACTTCCCTGATTGCCATTTTGTATAAAACTCGCTGTGTTTTACTATTTAACTAAAAGATACTTCACTTGAGATGTGAAGATTCCCACTGCTGCTGCAAAAGGCTACTGATTGAAGGGACAAGCCAATATTTTTTCTTGCTTTGAAGGTTTTTTAGGTTATCTTTTGGTATTTGGTATTTGTCTCCTGTTGTTTATTTCCATGAAAGTCTCTAAAATGAATTGCGTATTTGTCTGTATTTCTGTATGAAACACTTTTCCTATGGCAAGTTGTTCTTGGATTTAATGGAAAGCAAATGTAGATTTGGTTCTTCCTTTGGAGCTGCATGCCATCCATAGATGTTCTTGTGTTTATCTGATCACCTGAAACCAGAATGAAACTTGAATGTAACCTGCTTAGGTGACCAAAGTTTATTGTTTATAACCAGGCAACACCTTGTGCCACTGTTCTTACTCCCTAGACATTACAGAGCTACTGTTACTCCAGGATTTCAGGTACCTAAAAAGTTCAGTTCCATGGTGCACTAGAGTAAATTTTGTCTTGTTGACAGTTGCATTGCAGAGAGGATTTGCCTCTGAAGTGAAAAAGTAGCTCACCATGGACATCTGTGGAGCACTGAATATATTTAGACCCCTGCAGCCCAAACCCATTTTGCACATCACAGGTGTTGGGGTTTTGGTGTTGGTTTTTTTAGGAGTACCCTTGCATATACTGTCAATCCAGGATTTATTGGAGAGCCACATTTTCTTTTGCTGTCTGATTATGTGGCTCTGCAGGAGGGTTTATCCTTTTTAGACAATCAGCTTCAAAACTTTCCAATCCTGTCAAGCTCCAGAGGCCCAAGAAGTCCCCTGTTAACATGGTGGCCGTAGATGTAATCTATAGTACTGTAAGTGTTTTAAAATATCTTAACTTTGTATAAGTGTGAAATAAAACTGTTTTGCAAGTTAAGAAGTTTTTGTGCTTATTGTCTATTTTTCTTAATTTTTTTTAAGTATTAAATGGTTCACCAAGCACATTTTCACTTTCATTTATCTCTTCTTTCTAAGAGGAATTCTTAGGTGCAGTAGTCTGTCACGTAATTCCTCTTCCACTCTGCTGATTAAAAGTTTCTAGTACTAACCACATATATTCAGAAAGGGAAATTTGAAGTTCTAGTTGATTATGGGGAAACCCAGAGCCTATTAGAGTGACTGTACTTTTTTTTTTATGCTGCCACAGGAAGAGATTGATGACTGTGGTTTACCTATGATGCATGTCACTTCTCTCTTCCTGTTCTAATCCCATTACCTGCCCTGAAGGTAGGAAAAAGCCACACAATCATCCCTGCCGTATGTACTGCAATGGTGAAATGTTATTTATGGCTTGCCCATTAATCTCTGAAGTCTGGAATGTCAAGCAGTGTCTGAATGAGCACAAAACTTGAAAGTTTACAAGTGTCTGGTGGTGCTTTTTTTGCAGGATAGTGAGGGGAATCATCCCCTCTTCAGCCTGGCAGCTGGCTGTGAACCCCATCCTTTGCATCCCCTCTTCTCCTTAGGCTGACATGGAGAGTGGGGACCTTACCTGGTATCTGCAGATTCCCCTCAGGTGGCTGCAATTCAGACATTCATTTTGTGCACTCAGCTGAGATCCTTCCTCTACACCATCAGCAAAGCATGTTTTTCACTCTGAGTGTTCATTCTAGGCAGATACTGTATAGAAAGGAAAGTGGAACTGCAGTTTTTGTCTGGCAAACACCTAAATATCAAAGCACTGGTAAGGCCAATAAATAGCTGCTTGGGAGATAATATTGCAAATGTCTTCTAATGAGATATGTTTTGAAAGGAAAAAGTACGAGACTTTGAATAAAATACAAAATAGTTCGAGAGGAAAAGAAAATCGCTTACAAGTTATATTCCAAAATATGATAATTGCAGGGCAATTTTAATCTCCCACATGCAGCTTCTAACTTCTACATCAGCTCTCAGGCCCACAGTACAGTCTCACAATCTTGCCAGTTCCACATTAAGGCAAATCTTCAGCTGGCTTTAGGGAAAAAAGACCCAAGGAACTGCCAAGAAGTGCTGTGCTCTCACTTCATTAGGTGTGAGTTTGTTTTCAGAGCAATGAGCACAAGATTGGCTTCTAACATTGCAGAAGAAAAAAGGCTTCTTTTCAGGTACACCTAATCTTGGCATTTAAAAGAGGATGGGGGGAAGCAACACAGGAAACATTTGTGTACATTCACATGCCAGGAGTCTTACTGACAGAGCCCAAATAGTTCCATAAACTGATGGAGCATTTAATATTAAAATATTTAAATTGGTCATTTGCAGTTTTGAAGACCAACTCCCATATCCTGCAAACTGCCTAGTGAAGTCACACCAAGCATTTGAAATGTTAAATATTAATTCCTTTGAAACCTCCTCACGGAATTTAAATAAATCAAATATGGCCACACTACAGCTGCTTTTAAATGCCCCTGGACAGGGTAAGTGGATTTGAGCAGCGCACAGGGCAGCAAAGTGCTCTGTCTAGAGGCTGAGATGAGCCTTGGCCACTTGAGGGAAGGCAGCCTCGGGGGATAAGGCTGCAAAGCTTCCTTTGTGCCACCTCTCAATACAATGAGGGCCGACAGATCTGAGTGTGGCAGCCTCGCTAGAGGGCATCCAGTTCCTGACGTGTGAGGTGAGTGAGGCTTTGATGCTGCTTTGCCTCCGCTGTGGCTTTCAATGACGAGGGAAAGTAGGTGCACAAACATCATCCAGACTGGGCTTGAAACAGTGGTTGGATACAGAATTATTTTCTCTGAAAGGAACAATGCAAGGCTTCTCTCACAACCCATGTGCAAAATGCTGTAATTATTAGTCAGTTGTTCAAAACTAAACCCCCAAACCACACTTTCTGAAACTCCCACTCTGTATCAATAATTGCAGGCACTCTCTCAGGAGAGCAAAGAACTCAGCTTGCCTTTCACACAGTCCCCCTGAGTGCTCTGACCACTCTGTAGAGTTGTTTTCTCCCTTTGGGAATACTGCTATCAAATGGAACCACTTCCAGCACAGAGACAGAGCCAGGCTCGCTGCAGGATGCTTGTGGCCTCCCTTGGGATGTGGGAAAGCTGGAATCGTGGCCTTGCTTCAAGTCAAGAGGAACAAGGATTTCAGAATTAGACTCTTGTCCCCAAGGTGAGTGTGTTGACCTTTAGGGACATGGCATAACTCCAGTGGCCTTGTGGGGACCTAAACCTATAGCTCTTGATCTCTTTGTAGTCCTGGCTGCCATAAATTACTGAATTTGAAATTGCTCAAGGCATTTTTTTTTTGCTTGTCTGAATTAGATTCAACACAGAGAATATTAACAAAGCAAAGCTGTCAAGCCTGAGCTGCAAAGGTGTAAAATTCCCTTGCTCTCAAGGCCACTTTATTTCCTCGGAAAGCTTCTAACTGGTTCTAGCAGTGACTTAAGTTTCACTATGAAATGAACCCCCCCACATTAAATAAAGCCATAAAAACAGGTTTCCATGGGAGGCAAATGGAACAGCTAACCTAGCCCATTTCCAGTATTATTTTGGACCACTCTCTACCCAAAAACATAGCTTAGTGCAATGAAACAAAACCAACATAATTCACACAACCATGCTATTGTCTGAAATTGCTTCCTAGCATGGTTCCATCTCCACCTCAATACAGAGAAAACAGATCCATACTTTCCTCTTAATTTTTTCAGACATCCAAATGAGAAGTAGTATGAAAGCTCTAAACATCAAGGAAAAAGTGACCACAAACATTGTAGATTGAGTTAGAAACATTACAAGGTATTTCAGTTTAAAAAAGCAACATTTAAGCAGCTTCTAAAAACATGGCATTAGATCATCTCTGCGTAAATTTTAAGTCTGTGTTCTCCATGTTTCCTCTTTAGAGAGCTTAGGACATGACTGGCCAAGGAATCCACAGAAGCACAGTTTCCACAAATCTTTTGAATGTTTTGTTTAAATCAGTCCTTAATACACTCATGAGGTTGAAGAGAACTGCTGCAGGATAGCTCCTTTTGGAAAGGATACAATTCTAACAAAGTTTTTTAGGGTTGTTTGATTTTATTCCTATTGGGTTGACTAAATTATCGATGAAGTTACTGATGTTAGTTGTGGAATGACAGGTACCTTTTGCAGAAATAAAAGGAGATTTTTGCCTAGATGAAAATCATCCATGTCAGTGAAGGTATAGTCCATCTAGAGCAGATATCAGTCAAAACAGGTGCTAAAACTACAATTATTTTCTCTAAGCAGAAAATTACCATAGCTGAGACTAGTGTTTGGTAAACATATCCCTTACGTGGCTCTTCTCATCCTCCTCCTTAACATTAGGAACCAATAAAGTACTCATCAAAATGGCCAAGAGGTTTAAATATTAATTCTGCTTGTGCTGTGGAATATATAAATACTTTTTGTCGAATCCTTATAAACCGGGTCACTGTCTGGGTGGGCTAGATACTTAGGCTCATTCTGCAGGAAACAACTCTATTATTGCTAATGGCATTAAAAATAACAATATTAGAAATCCAAGAGAAAATGTGAGTTGAAAATGCTCATGTATCACAATTAAAGGAGTTTTTTCAGGAAATGAAAGAGCTGTTAGAAGGCAGGAGGGAAGAAATAGGTACTTTTATTCTCCCTACTATCAACCCAAGATGCAGTAGATACATGGGGATTTTTTCAGAATTCTCCTGACTCTCAAATGCCTGCAGTGCTGTGATTCACCGACTCAAGGCCTAGGATGGTGCAGTCCTGACCCTCTCCTGCCAAGGGCTCAGCATCATCTATTCCCACTGCCTGCAGCAGGACTAAGCAATGCTTTTGCACTTCTGCAAAACTGGGCCTTAGACAATGGAGGCTTTAGGTATGAGCTTCCTATTTGCTGCGGTGGATTTGTGTAGGTGGCCTTGTTACCAGAAATCCATACTCCTACACAGCAACTTCTGACTGTGTTTCTGCAGAAATGACTATGATGAAAGGAATGAAATATTTTGAAAATAAAAATCATCTGTTTGTTTCTCCAAACCAGTTGGGGTATCTCCTGCTGGCGAGATCAATTTCTTCTCTTGTGTGGCAATATTAGGAGTAGGGTGGAAAACAAGGGCACCATGGCTTGGGCTGCTGCACGCACCGGGAGGGGAGAGTCCGTCTGAACTGTCCTTGCCCATCGCTGGCAGCTGAGTCACTGGCCCAGCCTGCAGAGCTTCTTGCTGCTGTTATTTCGCAGCCAGGAAAATCCCACATCCTCCCAGTGGGTGTAGGAAACGCAGCTACAGCCTCTGGATGCGTCGGCACCAAAAACAAAGGGGAGATTGTGGTGCGGGCGGTGGCTGCGGGCTCGGGGCCAGCGTGCCAGGACCTCGCCGACAGCATCCCGGGGAGCTGCGAGCGGAGCCCAGGCCAAGCACTGCCTGCCCACAGCCCCGCTGGTTTGCCAAGCCCAACACCGCAAGGTGTGCGACCAGCTCTACCTCCCCGCATGGGGACATGCCAGGGCCACCAGCAAACGGCCTCTGCTGTCCCACCTCATCCTGTCTCCCTGCTTTTTGGCGAGGAGTACGTCACACCTTGCCCTTCCTAGTCTTCCTCAGCCCAGGCTGTTTGCCTTCAAGCACAGGGGCTTAAGGAAGTCTCAGCTCTTGCCGTGCTGTTGTGGCCAGCACAGCCCTCGTGGCTCCAGTGAGGGTCACCAGAGGTGCTGCTCTCACCTTCCACCCATCTCAGCCCCAGCCTTATTCCATGATTGCAGAGCTGGGTGCAATCAGCCAGGGTGGCTTCAAACTCTGAATTTTCCAGTACTGGCTGAATTCTGCCAGCGCTGCTTCAGATGATGGCTCTGCAAGCATCCTGCTGGGAGAGCAACCCAAGACATTGCTCACAGATCCATCTTGTTTCCTTCCATGTTCCCTGTGACTCTTGCCAAGCTCATGTTGAGGGTGGTGTTATTCTGACAAGACCGCAAGCATCCTGGGTCAGGCAGCCAATGCCTGGCCCTCCAGCCTAGGGTTGGGTATTGCTCTTGGGAAAGGAAACACAGGAACAGACCAGCATGGGTTTGTCCAGCTGTCTGGGCAGTTGTTCCACACAAAAGCTCTTTTGAGAAGCTGCTCCTGTAAAGGGGACAGGAAGAGACCTGACATCCCTAAATGCGTGCTTCCACACTGAGGTGGCAACTGGAGAGCTCTGCTGGCACTGGGAAAGGTTGCCTTAGGAAAGCAATCAAACAGCCTCAGTCAGCCCTGGGCAGTACAAACCCTCCCACCCCAAGTCTCCAATGGCTTAAAGGCCATTTGGATCAGAACTGGCATCAGTGGCCCAGCCAATCCCACAACCCTAACAAATCCTTCTTCGCCAGTGCCATGCTTCCTTGGAGGCTTCTTGTCCTCGTCCTTGTGCCTCCTTAGCAAAGCTGCTGCCCCTATGCCTTCTGTTTAGCCACCTGAAACTTCTCCTAGGAAAGGTTAAGCAGCAAGACCATGCAGAAAATAAAGGAGAGGGAACTTCCTCTGACATCCATTCCCTGTCACATTTATTCCATGCCCATACTGACCAAAACACAGGAAAGGACAGACAGGAGAAAACAGCTACGTGTCAAGGGAAAAACAAACCAGCCTTTCCTAGCTCTGTCTAGGCATTCATCCATTTACCAGACCAAGTGCTTTTGGCCCAGTCTGATGGGCAGACCAGAGCCTGCCTCTGTAATCAATGCCAACAATTCCTTCACCATGACTGGGTCACCACTCAGATATTTTAACACTGGTGTTCAACACCAACATTTTCTTCTGAGGAAAGAAAGTTTGACTCCACCATGGGCCTGGTTATACCACAGATGCTTGCTTTGCTGGGTTCAGCATTTCCCTTTTCATCCAAACTACTTTATAGTGATAGTTTACAGATCTGGGACATTTCTAAATATCTACAGCTGCATTCTTGGACTGAATTTCCTTCTACATGTTGGAGTCAGGATGAATTTACATCAACGAATCGCATGTGAGCTGCTGGCTCATTGTCCTGGAGTTCAAAAGTTTAATGGGCTTTTTGAATAGCACCTGCAAATGTCAAGGCACAGATTAATTCCTTTTACGATACAAAATGATTTGTTTTTAAGAGTGAAGCACTGATTCAAACTGAATCTAGGTATTCAATGGAAAATGGAGTCTAGAACAGTAATTTTTTGTGGCATTGTTGCCATCTTGAAACTTTCGCAGGTCAAAAGGTGGCATAAACCTTAGACAAAAAGAAATCATTTCACACTTATTTCAGCAGTTTCCATTGAGAGACTGGCTTGTTCAAGGCCCCATCTCTTTTAAAACATTACATCAACTTCAGTAGATGTTACTTGATAACGCTCACTGAGTTCCTAGCAATTACCACTCTTTTTTATTTGCATATGAGTTGTTTTAGGGACTATCCAGGCAGAACTGTAATAGCCACATGCCCTAGAAAGCTTTCAGCCTCAGCAGAAGACAGATAACACCTAAGATAACAGTATTGGCCAGAAATCCAGGGAATGTTAACATCTTTCCAATAATAATTTCTTAGAAAAGCTGTCTGAAGATGACTGAAACTGGGATGCTTTGGAAACACCAAAAAATGTGCACTCTTAAATGTGCAACAGGAAGGTGGCAGAGCCTTGGAGCACAGGTCAGTGGGAGGTGGAAGGGAATGTACCAACAGCAAGTGAGAGACGATCACGAGGTTTGAGAGTATCCCATAGCTGGCCTTGGAGGAGCAGGCATTTCACTTGCACCTAATCTGGTAGAGACATCACAGAATTTATTTAAGCAGAGAGGTAGCCTTGGAAAATTAGTTTTGCAGTAGCAGACAAGGATTACATGAAAGCCAAGAAGAATCCTGCAGTAACAGAGGCACAAGAGGAATGTTTAACCTTGTGAATAAAATCTTCACGTTACTGAGTACACACATCCAGGTTTAAGCATCACCTGTATACAGAACAGTCCTAGACAAAGATGATGCTCAGTCTAACTCCTAATAGTAAACATCCGTGCCATTTTTCCAGATTTCCTTTTTAAAGATTAAAATCTGAATTCTAAAGGAGATTTGGATGCATTTTCACCTTTTACTGAAGAATAACAGGATCATTTCAAGACACAAATGAGAGGCACACACAAGAGAGCAATGGAGGAAGTTCTCCAAGGCTTAGTGAAAGCGCAAGTTCTGTATCCCCAACCCTCTCCAATGGGTGGATTGGCACAAAAGTATGAACATCTTTAGACACAGGATATGTTACACAGAGTGATCACAGGTGGCTGCTTGTTTTATGTGACTATGGGAATAGCTATGAGAGAGATTTTTGGCAGATACCATGTACTGTATCATCTTTCCTCCTCCCTGCTTTGTGTAAAGATGATCTCCTCCAGCAGGGCCTCTCCAGTGTAATTGCCAATACATTTCCTGCCCACCTGTGCCCAGGGAGCTGTGATTCATCCAGGTATGCACAATCCAGAGCCCAGGGAAACATGGTGCTGTTCTGAAAAACAGCAGCCATACAACTTCAGGGACTGGCTTTTGATCTGGCAGCAAGCAGAGGGATGGTGCAGCTCAGCTCACCCTTGAACATCTCCAATGACATGTACCCTTCCTTCTTTATTCATTTATAACAAGTTGACAGCTACTTCCACGTGCAGTAAAGGGTTTGCCTTCAATTATTAAAGGAAAGGGACAGGGAGCAGGCTTTACCAGCAGTGTTAAAGATTAAGCACAAAAATGCACACTGGTGTGATAAATTTATCAGTTGCCAAGCTTTCCATCTGACTTTTTAAACACCAGCACACAGCCTCAGTCCAGAGACTTTAGCAGCCCAGAGTCAGATGTTAATAACTCAGCAGCTCGTTGGATACCCAGTAAAGTCTTCAGGCACACAGGACAATGTGGCTTTCAGTGGCAATTTTCCATCAATGCTCTTTGTTTCCTTTCCAATTTTAGTCAGTCTCTCACCATTATTGATCAAAAGAAACACTTAATAATTTCTTCTTCAGCAAACCAGACGAGGTTTGATTTATTTACATCACACCATAGCACTTGCTATCAAACACAACTTCCATGCCTTATCTGAAGATGCAAAAGATAAGGAAAACCAGGATCCTGTTGGTGCTGTGTAACGTGCACAACTCAGTCATAGGTGGTTGCTTGTTTCATGTGGCTGTGGAAATGCACCTGAGGGCTTATTTTTGGCAGATACTGATCTACTTTAACCAAAGGATTTTAAGTGGTTCAGAAATGCTTTTGTACATAGAAACCCTGTGAAACAGTTCCAAGCACTTCCTCTTAGTCCCTATCTCTCAACACCAAGATTTGCCCTGGTACAAAAGCATGGACAGATGGAGGAAAACAGGAGTAAACAGTGAGAGACTGATGCAGAAAATAAGTTTTTAAGAGCAGACTGTGCAGGCATGCACCACACCTCTGCCTGTGGCTCTGCTGTGAATGAGGTTAGACAGCTTGGAAGGAAAAGACAGAGACAGAACTGCTTCAACATCAGCAGAATCTGGTTCATTACAGATGTATTTCTACAGCAATGCTGGTGATGTATGTGGAGGTTTTGGAGGTTTTGTTTTTGCAAAGGATGGAAGTTGTGAACACACTGGTTTCTTCTGCCTTCAAAGTGGACAAATCTCATTTCAGAGGTCACAAATCTAAGAGGACTCTGATATCAGCACAATGTCTCAAGTTTTACTTTGGGCAGTTCAAAGGACCCCAAAATGAAGGTTCTGACAGGAATGGCAAAATTTGAACAATATGATTGAAAATGAGGGAGCACTGGGAGAGTTTTTGAGATTTTGGAAGTGACCTTGAGAAGAGCAAGAGTGAAAACCCACAGTATTTCAGAATTACACTTGCCACTTTGTTAGATCTCATTATGCCATGATTTAATACCATAAGGTTTACGTAAGAGAACACCATTTTGCTTTTGGAGTAAAACTGGAATCTCCAACAAATCTCTCTATGAATACAGGGGTGGCATAATTAATTAATTAGTTCATTAATTCCTGTCCTCAAACAGAGTCTATAGGTCTCTGGAGGCACAGAAAATTGCTAGGGAAAGACAGTACACTTGCAAAGCCCAACTCTCATAATTAAAAGAGCAGCAGCTATATTCATTTGTTCAACCTTCATTCAGCCTGTTGCTGAGTTCCATTATTGGCCTTTAATTGCATGGCCTTGCAGATTTTCCCACTGGATTCTTGCTATTGACAGAAAAAGCATTCAATTTATTAATCTTTCTCATTGTTTGCATTATTTTGTACAGCAGATATTTATCTCATGCTGGTATCAGCATAAGGTCTTGTAAAAAATCCACAGTCCTTTATGTGCTGTACTCATCCAAATGCCCTCATTCCTTACAAATACAAACACATTTACTTTCAGACAGCTGTTAGGCAATATTTTGCTGTTTCCCCATTTTATTCATAAAGTCCAGGAAAATTATTGGAAGGAAGATTAACAGTAGTGATAATCACTCTGCTGCCTGGCATAAAAACTTTGGCCAGTGTGATCTGCAAATGAAGTGCTAGCATCTCAACTTGTGCTGGCTGCAATCCACACCCTGAAAAAAACCTCTTCTACCCTGCAAGAGCAAACCCCTTTAATTTTTTGTTTAGAATAAATCACTCCAAAACAGGCTTAAGGATTTTAGGAAAAAATATTCCCTGAGGATGATGCCAAGTTTTCTCAGCAGGGTCTTTGACTGTGAACTCATTTTTGTTTGATATGATATATGCCCTCAGCTGCACATCTTCCATTTCACGCAAATTTGGGGAATTTTGAAGTCCAACATTCCAAATTTGAATCCAGAGGAATCAAGTACAGTCTATTTAAGCAGTAACGTCTCTGACCTGTAGCTGGAGACTTCTGATTTATATCTTGTTGTACTGATATCCTCTATTTAATATATCTAATATTTTTCAGTGTCACATCATGCCTTTTAGCAACTTTTGCCTTGAAAAAGTGGGTGTCTTCTGGTTCCTGTGAAATTTCATTCCAGTAACATGTGTTTATGACCTCTGTATGTTTTTAATCTTGAACAGACCTTAAGAATTACATCGCAAATGCCAGTAATGTCCTAATCTAGGACTCTTTCCTGTTTAATTGTTTAATTTAGCTGCCATGGTAAAGGTTGATCAGATACATAGTAAACAAATGTTCCTGTGAATCTCACTGCAATTCTGAGTAAGAGAAGCCCCCACAAGCCAACAGATGCATTTAATCAGCAGTTAGGCTGAATTTCTTTTATATTAAGAAGCCTCTCTGCAGACCTGTTTCTTCTTAGACCAAAGAAATGCAGAACAGCAGATATAGGCTTCTGTCTTGAAGCCATTGACAGAGGCAAATTGTTTAATCATCTTTTTCCTTTCCCTTGCACAGCTCTCATGTCAGTACTAGCATCTGCATCTTTATGGATCAGTAATTTGGAAGGAGAATGCACATTAAAAAAAGGTAAGACTACAGAATAGTGTCTCTAGTTTTGGGAAGACTTTAGCTCTTGTTTAAGGGGATGATCCTGCTCTGCATTTCTAAGGGTGGAATCTGGATCTCCTGAAGAGCAGATCTTTCTGAATAACTCCATGTGCAGACAGGTTTATTCTGCATTAAGACTGATGGGTGCCCATATAGTTTATCCATTTTTATTCTTTCTTGTGGAGGTTACCAAAAGAGAGAAAAAGATCTTGCAGTGGTGAATACTTCTACTAAATATTGAATTTCTAGGATGTGTAGACAGACTTTGCCTTGCATGGCAATTATTTTTTGCTTATTTCTGACAGAAAAAGTGGCTAATGGCCTCCTGCAAGTCTTTTTTTTTCCCCCCTAATTTAACTTTGTCTAGATTAAATATTAAACAGTGCTCTGCCTCTCACAAGCCCTTTCAGGAAACAATTTTCTCCTTCATTATTCAATCAGAAAAGGATGATGTTTGAGAAATTGCAAGGTTGTACCTAGAGAAAGAAATCCAAATTAAGGACCCCTTCCTTAGTCCTCTTAGACCTACACTTCAGCATATGTATTGAGTCCTATAATGTCCATCTAAATCCAGCAATTTAAAAAAACCTACTCTTTCTGGCAAGAGCTTACCTCTGAAAAAATAAGTATTCTTAATTGGAGTTAACTTGAAGCGAAATCCTAGTGGAGATTAGGAAGGCTTTAGTTATTCTTAAAAGCTAGAATTAGGGTCTTTGGGATGTTGTCTTCATAATAACAATGATAAAATCAAATGTCGTATGGTATATTCATGTTTCCTGACTCCCAGTTGATATAAATCTGCAGCCAGACCCTGTGCAACATGAAACAGTAGAAATACACAGCCCAAACCCCTCTGATGCCCTTAGCTGCCTACACAAGTTCCCTTTACTGTGCTTAGAACCCAGGACATGTGTGCTGCTCCCTGACATTGAGAACAGACCCTGTCCCAAGTCTTTGCACCCTGCTGCACCTGACAGCAGAAAGTCTGCTTTGGCTCTGCTAAAGTGATGCTAAAAGAAAGTCAGACCTGATTTTTTTGGCCGCAGATACACTGAAATAAATCAGTGAAAAATCCGAGGGCAACCTCAATCCACTCAAACCTCAAGTCACAGTGCCTGTGGCCTGCAGCAGTCCCTCCAGTTGCTGTGGTGTGCCATGAATTCCCCCTGCTCTGCTTTCCTGCTGCGCACTCGTGCTGCGGTGGATTTTCTGCCCCAACCCTGCTCACCCTGGGAAAGCAGCACGGCCAACAAAACCATCCTGGATCGTATCTCCAGCTGCTTCTGCTCGCTGATTGCCACTGGGCAATTCCACACTGCTTAGAAAGAACATCCCATACAATGATAGTCAAAGCAAAGGCCAGCAGACAGCCTGAATATTTCTGCGTCATGGAGGACTCCCTAAAGGGCAAATTCTTCCATTTCTAAAAACAAGAATTCTTCTCTTCTTATTCTAGGTCACTTGTGGAACACACAGATAACAGATCTCAACAACATGTCACTAATGATAAGGTCCGGGGCTTTCAGGATGTGTTTCTGAAGGCAGGCATTTTATTTAGGTGTCTAAATGGAGGAGGCAATTTTCACCCACTGTTTCCAAGGCTCAATTCTGAAAGCACTGGCCCTGCTATCACTGGTGTAGTTGGCTATTGAAAAATCAAGCAGGCTGTTCTGGGTGTTGCACCAGGGAAAGGAAAAGTGCAGTGGTCGTTGTAAACACTGATTTGCTCAATAGGTTGGCACCAGCCTGCCACAAACATCGCTATTTTCTGACTGACTGTGACCACACAGGACTGAGTCACCTAATTTTAGCTGCCAGTGCAATGTAGGCAGCTCACAGGCTGGAAACAGCAGCCTGGATTTTATCCCAAAACACACTTCCCTGCTCCCTACTCCAAGGAAATTTTTGTTGCAGCTGAACAGCTTGCAAATAATAAAGTCTAAGAACGCACAGACAAAGGATGATTTTGCAAAATGTAGAATTGATCCTTAGCTGCACCATGGATTCTGGAGCTTGGCACCTGGATGGTGCTTCCCCACAATCTCCTCTGTGGTTCAGGGGAAAAGTCAACAGTCACTATTCCAGGTGGTAAAATAATTACTATTGGCTTCAGAAATTAAATGTCACTGAGCCATAATCAAAATATTGTTTTGTTTTTAAAGAACACTTCAGCTCGAAGGCCACTGAGTCCATCTCTGACTGTGCTGTGTCTCGACACACGGGAGGAAAAATACATAGCCTTGTTTCCACTTTTCTCTGTTCTCACCTGAATGACTGGATCAAGGTTAAACAGCCGCAGACAGAAGGAAAAAGATCACTGAACAGGAGTGGAAATGTGAAATACGTCAAATGGCATTCTTTTTTTTTCTCTTGTTGCCAGAAGTGCTCAGGGGTTGTGGCCAACCAGGCAAGAACAGGCAGGCTGCCTGCAGAACGGGACATTCGTGACGGTGAAGTCCTATTGGGGTTTTTTTGGGACAGTTACATGTAAGACACCAAAGGAATGGCTCAGAACTACAATCCCCACCTACAATGTTTCTTTTCCTTTACACTTACGGTAATGATGTTTAGGCAACAGTTTGCTTTTTTCAGTTCCCACCTACGATTCATTGTGAAACTTGGTAAGATTGGCCATGTACTCCATGAGTATGTGGATAAAGACATTTTTCTTCAACACCTTTTTGCTGTATTCATGAACCTGTCCATTTGGTTCATTCCTTACAGGGTAGAACATAGGTGGCATTGCTCTGGCAGAAACCTGCTATCCCTCTCATGTTTATTACTGTGTGTATGAAACAGATGGTTTCTGAAATTATTAGCCTGAAATCAAAGTTTCTACCTTAATCCTGAGCATGGGTGCAAAGGAAAGGAATTAATTTGGCTATACCACAGGACAGCTTTCCAAACTGTACAGTGAGTGCTGCTATTTTTTTTTTTTTTACTTCATAAGCATAAAATTCATATTTTAGGTTGCCTAGGCCTCTGACTCATATAAATGTAAATTTAAATTAACTTCACTGATGTTAAGTCACTTTATTTAATTCAATTCAGAACTTCATGGAATATCTGAGTCCTAGTCTGCTTAGTGAAACCCAACTTTCTACCAAGTAAAAACCTCTTACGCCATTCCCACTTGCAGAAATAACACCTAAGGAAACACCCTCTGACAAAGTCTTCAGGAATAAAACATTTCCAGTAGACAGACAATATAATTTTAAAGGCAACCTTGAATGAGAACCTTTGACATCTGATAATCTTTTCAATACCTGTGGATTACCTGCTGCTGGAAAACTGTCACGTGGCTGAACACTGCTTTGGCAGATGAGTTTGTCTTTGCCTGTAATTAAGACCAAATCTACAAAACACCAGTCTGTATTACCCTCAGAAATATAAATCTGTGAGCAAATTGGTGTTAGAATAAAAATTTACTGCTATTCATGTATGGGATTGCAAAATATAAGGCAAAACAGTAGCAGTGACAAAAGATTAGCCTACATTTTTATATTTCACTTCATTAAAACAAAGGTATCTTCAAATCCCTTATTATGCTGCCTTGTTCTTTTTAGAACACTGCCTTGTCATTCACAGGCTTAATTTTCTTGTGGGTAGTTACAGCTTTGGTCACTCATCATTTGGGTAGAGATGTACATTAAAAGGATACATTTCTACGTTAAAGACACGGGCACACACAGAAAGCGTTAGTGAATGTCCCCAGGGTCCCTTTAGCCACAAAGCAGCACAAGTTTTCACACTGACATGTGCTGGCAGGGAACAGACTGACACCCACATGTGCCCAGGTGCGAGCTCAGTGACCACAGTGCCCAGAGGGATTCTGAAGGTGCAGGTTTTGACACTTGCACACAGAGAGTTCCTGGCTGGTCTCAGGTTTCCTGTCACCGAGGAAAGGAGGCACCAATGTGCATGTGAAAGCAACTGTTAGCACCCTGGTAGGAACTGCAATGCTCGTCTTGCTGCAGCTTTTGTGACCTATGGGTGTGAGAGGATCCAGGTTTGTAAAGGGGAGCTTTCATTTCTGCCCCTAAGAGGTGGTTGCTTACTGGTGTGACAGCTCATAGACTTAAAATACACCAAAGGCATGAAAAATATATATATTCTTTTCTTTCTGTGATATATCCAGCTTGAAATTCAGTTATAGACAGGAGATTTCATTTTCCCCACATGAATATGACTACCCTTAGAATGCTAGCAAGAGTATCTATTATACACTAGAACAGTAAATTCCCCCAAACAAAGCACACTAGTTTAATTATATAAAATTATTTCTAAACAAATCATAAATAAATCATGTCTACCATCTTTGCAGTAGATGTGGTTGGTAAGTTTATGAAATGTAGCTCTAATAAAATGTGTAGATTGTGAAAATTTGGTTCATCTTAGAATAATAGAACATTTTGGTTTTGGTTGGAAGGGACCTTAAAGCCCATCTAATTCCATCACCCTTGCCACGGGCAGGAAACCTTCCACTAGACCAGGTTGCTCAGAGCCACATGAAACTTGGTCTTGGAACACCTCTAAGGATGCGAGTGCAAAACTTTTCTGGGCAACCTGTTTTGTGCCTCTTACAGTAAAGAATTTCTTCCTAAATCCAATCTAAACCTACACTCCTTGGGCTTAAAGCCATTCTCCCTCCTCCTATGCACCTGCAAAAAGTCCCTTTTCAGCTCTCTTGTACCTTTACATACTAGAAGGTGCTATAAGGTTTCCCTGGAGCCTTCCTTCTCCAAGCTGAACAACCAAAGTCTCTCAGCCTGTCTTCACAGGAGAAGTGTTCCAGCCCTGTGATCAACTCACTGGCTCTCTTCTGGACTCATTCCAGAGCAATTTGGTTGGCTGTGCTAGCAGAGCCTATGTGGGGAAACTGTCAGCACATGGGGTTTATGTGCAGCTGCAGATCTCAGAACAGCACTGCTGTTCCTGTGCCTGTGCTAGCATGGGAAGTGTGCCCTGTCAGCAGCACTGCTTCTGGCCACACTCAGCATTGATCCCTCTTCATACTGCCCCCTCCCACCACCTTCACAAGTATTAATTAAAAGTGATTCATAAAAAGCTTTCACCAGGCAGCAGCTGATTTCTAGTCCAGGCAGCCCTCAGCGAGAGAGCCAAGGAGCTCAGCCATCCGACCTGGTGTGCCCTTCCAGCAATTCACAGCAAGTATGTCAGCACTACCATAAATGTCACACCTCCTGTGACGGGGTTTCATGGCAGCCTCCACTAACTGTTGTCACCCTCTTAGTCACCCTTCCTCCTGGAGTCACCAGGCACTGCACTGACCTGCAGGAGCCAGGGCCGGCAGCCAAGCAGGAGGGGCTTAGGAGGAGGCTTGTGCACTTCTCTGCTCCATTGCTCTCACCTGGGCAGCAAAGCTTGGTTACTTCACAATCTTCCTTGCAATAATTTTGAAAAAAGCCTGTTAGGGAAATAGAAAATTTTAAAGAGTATTTCAGTATCCTTTATTCACTACTTCACTTAGGCTTTTTATTTAAATCCAGTGCAATTTGTTGTGAGCTCAGGAACTTCCTTTACCCTCACGGACCAATCCCCCAAATGCACCCAGACCTACCAAACACTGCTGGGTCTCCTGAGTGCTCCTGCAGTTGATGCACACCTCAACTTCCACCAAAGCTCTTCTGTGGACTCCCTCTTTGGGGATCATTTGATAATAGAAAAATAGGCATATGAACAAGGTACATTTTCAGCCAAATTACAAAATACTCATTCTGCTCACCATATATAGAACTGGAAACAGACTTCACACTAGACCAGATTTTGACCTGATTTGATCAAGTGGGACAGGAGTTTTGATGTAGGTAGGAGAATCACTGTCCTTGAAAGCCCCAAGGAAGCCAATGCACCACCAGATCCAGGTATCAATCCTGCTTGCCAAGCCCTACAGAAGCTGCAGAAACAGTCACAGCCTTTGCCCTGGTGAAGGGAACTGCAAGGTCAGATCCAGCTTGAGGGGACTGAGAACCAGACCCAGCACACAGGTAGCCCTGGCAGCCTGTGGCACCAGGTACTACTCCTGCATCCAAAGGAATGCATGACAGGCATCACTGTCCCCCAAGTTTGATGTTTTCTTTTCATCCCTTTGCTGTAATTTAACCAGAGATGATGTTACCAGTGTGCCTAATTGTATTCAACCTCACAAAGGTCTTGCCCCAGTGGTAGTGAGGTTCCACAGCTTGTGTGTCACATAAAAAAGGAATGCCTCACACTGGCTTCAAGTGTGTTGCATTTTGACTGTACTTATTGTTATGTTTTATTACATATTTACTTTTACTTACTTCAATTTTCTACAGTCTGAAATATACTTCATGAAAGAAGCAAAAATAACCTTCTAATTTACCAACAAAGTCATCTCCCAGAATGAATCAGTAAAACCTCCAAGCCATTTTCAAGTAAAATGATACTGCATTGCCAGAATGACAAGCACAGAATTGCCTCACAGATGATAAACCAGAACTGAATTTGAGAAACCTCATGTAGACTTTCTACTGTGAATCATCCTTTTTTAAAAATTATTTTTAGCTGGAGGTTGAAGATAGGGTGATTCATCCTATTCTGAAATTGTTTTCTGTTTCAATACAATACAATACAACTTTGTTTTCTGCTACATCTTTTGAGCAATATTGGGAGAGCAGAATAAGAATTAAATCAGTCCCAGCAGAAGAGAAAAACAAGTCTGGGGACAGAAGGAGGCATTTTCCATCTGAGATTTAGGAAGGAGTGGAGCAGCAATGAGGCAGAGTTTTACAAAAAAGCCTCTCTCAAGGCAAAAAAAAATAATCTGTTTAAAACAAAACCAAGGTTTCTGAAGGTAGAGAGAGAAAGGGTCAGGACTAGGTGAAAAAGAGGAAATTGGGAGATATGGGCTTTACAAACAGTGAGGCCCTGGAAGCTCTTCCTTTGCCATCAGGGGAGCACAGGGCTTGTGATTTGCAAAGGCCATAGCAAGAAATAAGCAGGTTAAGTCAGGTTTGGGAGTGCATCTCTTTCCCAAAATGAGGATGTCTGGCTTTGAGACTTCTAGCAAGGAAGCTGAAACAAACCCACAAGTTTTCTTCCTCAGACAGCCTGAGTGACTGTGGGTAGCCACTAGCTGTGACTAATGCCACAGAGGTTCTTACCAGTGCCAACACCATGCAGGTCCTGCATCTTGCAGCAGGACCTAAATGGTTGGCACTGAAGGCACTCACTCAGGTACCTCTTACCTATAAATTTAGGAGGAAAATATTGCCTGTACATTTAATTCTCAGAGCCTTGGGTAAAGTGATGTATTTGGTGAAGTTATCCCAGGAAAATTGTTTGCCAGCCTTTAGTGTAAAGAACTGTCTTTAGCTCCTGGCTGCCCTCGCAGGCAGTTTTGCAGCATATAAACAACACTGGTGAGGAACAAGGCACTAATCAGGTCAAGATTTCATGTTATTTACTTCCCTCCTAGATAATGGTCTATCAAAATATAAACCACCCCACCCTAGTTTCAAAACACTAACATGCAGCGCTAAGGTGGGGTAACCCAAGGGCATTCCCTCCCTGCTGTTTTCTTAACAAAATATTATTCTTGATCTTTATTCCAGCAAGAGCAGTTGGGCACAGAAACAATGTCTATCAGACCCACCTCAAAGATAATCTTGATTGGTGCCCACAGAAAGCATCAAGTATTTTTGCATAAGACACAAAAAAAGGCGTTTCAGAACCATTGAGGCACACGATGGTGAATGCAGCTCCTGAAGTAGTCCTGCGGCTGCCTTTCCTGTGAATGGATACTCAAGCCTCTCTCCTGGCTTACCTGGACTGCACGAGGGTTTGGGTGACACCTGGCCTGGTGTGGATCCCCATGAGGGAAGCTCTGCCATGGACCTTGAAGCTCTCAGGGGTCAGGGATTAAGGGCAGCTTCCCTGTGTGCCAGCTCTTTTCCTTTCTAAGAGGCAACTGAGATTTATCCTGCATTGCTGTACACTCTGTAAAGCAGCAAAGAAACAAAAAGGAAGATATTTTTATTTATATAAACTATTTTAAATTTACTTAGATTTCTAAGGCAAATAAAGTGCTTTGAGATACACAAAGCTGCTTGTCATGGAAGCAGTATCCAAAAGGAAACACACTCATTCTCTTGAGCAAGCTAAGTTAGAGAATGCAACCTCCTGGTGATTTCTCTTAGCTCCCAAGTAAATCCAGCAAACCCTTCTCCTGAGCCTCACGTCTCCCTAAATCTCAGCCTTAGCAAGGAAGGATTATGCATGTATTTTGTAAAATCTTTTGTAAAAAGACTGCACGGGTTTTGAATTGAAAGCCTTCAAGGCATTTAATAATTTAGAAATAATATGACAATTTGTCTTTTGAGTTACTTCCTACCGTATCCTCTTGATGAAATGAAGGCTGTACGCCTTCACAATTTTCCATTTAGACAGAATTCCACCAGTTTAATCAAAGTGAAACATTAGGTACTGTTATGGTCCTTATATCTTCAGATTTCCTTGCTGATAACCCACATACTATCCGTTAACCCATTGCATCATTCACAAGAATAAACAACCTGGGCTCTGCATACAGGAAGCTGAACAAAAAGGAAATAGACAATATTAATTTTCATGTACATATTTTCACCTCTGTAGAGATCAGACTGACATATTTTCACAGATCAAGGTGGTCCTTCAGATGTGCCTGTCAAGTTCCCTATGGATACATAAAAGCACTTCCTATTTTTAAAGTTTGAGCCTTTTTCATTTAAACCACCATTACATCACTCCTACTAAAGGATGGAAGTACAAAAGTCAGATTTATTTCCCATTCACTGCTATCATCTATCCTGCAATATTAAGGGTTAGGTGCTTGTGTGATGCCAAAGATCAGCACCTCACGTGTTCAAACATTTTCACAATGGAAGGGGCAATGGACAATATACACGTTTACTTGGGGGGACAGACTACAAAATCCAGAGTTCTTTTACTTAACTAGGTAAGGAAGTCTTTCCTCAATTTCAGTAAAAGGAAGGTGTTTAATACACTGCTCTGCAGCGGTGGAAGCCCTTCCAGACTCTTAGCTTAGCCTCTCACTTCAGGCACAGAATCACATCCCCTCCTCTTTTGAGGTACGTAGATGGGAGAAGGACTCGGTGAACTTCCCAATGGAAGATGCAAACAATTATTCACAAGCAACAAATTAACAATGAGAAATCATGGACTTTGTCCCTGCCAGAAAAAAGCAAATGTGATTTGGTGTAACCAGAGGATCCATAATCAAACCAGATTTATCACTGTGGGTGTCCCCAGTTCCAGCAAGGATGGAGTTCCCTTTCTTCATAGCAGTGCCATTGGGGCTGTTCTTTGGATTTTTGGCTAAAATACACTCACAAGCACACCAGTGCTTTGTCTGGTGCTGTCGCACAGCACCAAGGCTCTCTCCAGAAGGCAATTTGTTGCACACTTAATTTTGGTCATAGTATTAAAGACTAATTTTTCGGTCTCTCCAATAAACCTTTAGTGGGTTTGAATCACATTATTTGGTCCCTAAGTTATTTCAAGGGCTGTTTATGAAATGTGTCGCTGATTTTTGCTGAAATTATTGCAACAAAAGATTGTAACCAATAGGTTTGTTCTGAAATTCTTTTAAAGATTACCGTTCAATGAATCAATACAGGCAGAAGATTATTGCTTGGGACATTTTGGTGGATGTAGGAGAACTCCTTGAAATGTAGTGGACAGCAGGCTAAACAGTGAGCCAGTGCAGCTGCTGGGAAGGTCAGGAATAGAAGTGCTGTCCCTGGAGGTGTTTGTAGGCTAAGCACTGCTCCATACCACATCCAGCCCCATCTGTGCTGGGCAGGATCTGCTTTCCCAAGGCCCTCTGTGTGCATGCACTTACTTGACCTCAACCCCATAGAAATCATTAACTTTTCTCCTGAGAAAGCCCAAGAAGATCTCATGTTCCCAAAAGTGAAGGTCCTCTGCACAGCAGATATTTTTTCCTCAGCTTTCCATGCTGCCTCAGGAAATAAGCACTTGTACTTTGAACACCTCCCCCTTTTCCGATATAACAGTTTTCCTTAGCTCTAAGATACTTGTCACTCTCACAGTGCTAAGTGGAAACACTGTCCTCTGCAAACAAACCCACAACACAGAGACAATGAACTATTGTCTCTCCACAGCACTGGACAGGAGATATTTTTTAAAGCTGCTTCTGCACTGTTTTTTCACTGTAGCTCTGGTGTAAGTCAGCTACAAAGAGAGAAGAGGTAGCAAGAAAGTGAAGCAGCTGAACTCACAGGTGTAGGGAGTTTTCACCTTCTGTCTCTCAGCAGAATATCTTTATTACTATTTTCTAGGGATAAGTGTACTTAGAGCTGCTGACACTATTCACAAGTCCACTAGAGAGCAGTTATGCCTCACAGTCAGCGAGGTTCTGTTTTATATCATTTCTCTGACATTTGTTGCACTTCACTCAAATGACTAATCAGCCCTGGAAAGCTTTCTCAGTACTAGACTGAGACAACGGAGGTGTGGACTCGGCTGCTCTGATTCATACACAGGTATGTGAATGCTCACCCCTGCCACTGAGCTGCTCTTGTTTGTGCACAGTGTCCTTCTTGAAGGAATCTTAGCTCACAGGAGAAGTAAATCAAGACCCTGGAGGTGCAAGTTCCCTTGAATCCCTTCAATAAGGAATATACAGATTTCTTGGAAGAAGTCCAGGGCTAGAGGCAGCCAAAGGGACTGTCATTCCAGGCAATGGATAAAATAGCTAAATGAGGCTCTTTTACCCCATTTTCACTAGGTGCAATAAAGTGCTGTGTAGGTCTAAAGAACTAATAAGGCACAGCAGTCCACAGCAACCCATATTAGGCCATTTTCCACTAACTTATGGAAGATTTTAAATAACACTGAAGAATGATTTACACTAATGAGAAGACAATATATGGTATGAAATACAATTTTATACAGAGAAGACAATTTAATGTACAAAATACTGACTTCTCCTGACCATCTTCTCAGACAGAAAAACATGAAGGTTTCTTTCTTTAAACATCAAGTAGCAGCATAAATATAAAGATAGACTGAATTCCAAAAGTTTCACTACTAATCTTTTTGTCAGAGAAAAAGGAAACTACTACCTGTCCAAACAGCTGGCAAATCCTCATTCCCTAGCCTGGTAAGTTAATGAAAATTGTCCTGGCCCTGTTAGAAGCAGACAAAAATTATTAAGGCAGAAGTTCTTTTACCTTTAACCTACATTATTCCTGCCCCTTATGAACTGCCTTGAAGTGCCTGGGTATTTCTACTTTGGCACACTGGCTTACTCACTGTCCTTTTTTATATCAGATCACATCACCCTCCTGCATCGAGTAGGAAGGACAAGAACCATCTTCAGGCTTTTTATGCCAAAGGTCTGGTTTTACTTGTGTCTTCTTTCTTTGTCCTCCATTTTCTGGAATACTGGTTACTCACTGTATATAACCCTGGAACTGTTTATCACCTGTGAAAAAACAAAAATTTTTCAGAGCACGTATACTGAATCATAAAGATCTAAGAAAGTACAGAGAACGACTATAAATGTTAGACTGGTCACCTAAAACAAGGGAGAGCATCTGATGCTTTTAATTTGACAGAAACCATATGAAATGGCATAAAATACACTGAAACTATTGAGATGATCAAGAAAGCTCACTGCAGGTTGGACTTTCTGCTTTAAACAATGAAGAAAGGTTTCTTTCCCAGCTGTTAAAACTATTTCAAATAAAACTTCATAATTAAATATAATTAATGGAAAACTGAAATGATCATATGTAAGTGTCAGCAGAGAACATTTTAATATTTCTAGTTATTTATTAGCTTTGACATAAATTGGTGAAACTTAATAAAATCAATCAGAATATGATGAACAGAGCTGAGAAGGAAAGTGTGCAGAGAACGAGGTCTAGCAATAAAGGAGAAAACAATGCAGCTCAGACAATGAGTAAGGAGAGCTTCCATGGCACATGATTATATCAGAGGTGGAACTGTTTCATCTCTGCTCAATTTAAAGGCAATTCAAAGTGAACCAAGCCATTTCTCTCAGTGTGGCCAAATCAGACGTGGAGAGGGCAATGGCAAGGAAAAGAGAGAAGGAAAAAAATCTACAGGGTCTGTTGCTTCTCTGCCATACTCTGCATTTTTCACAGCACCTTTGAAAACAATGTTCTTTAACCTTTCCCTGCAGATCCGCCACAAACAGTGTTTGAAAGCGCCTCAGCCTCCTTTGATCTCCGGGTATTGTTTTGGAAATTACATCTTTGTCTCCTTTTTTCTTCAGGCCGTTTCTGAGATTCTCGTGAGTTTTCCTGTTCTCAGGTTTAATGTTTCCATTTCCCTTCACGTTTTTGCCCTTTGTGCAGCACTATCAAGTACAAGTATTTTGCAGCCTTTGGAGTGCCGTCAGCATCTCTTCTGACTTTCCAGTTGTGCCCTCAACATAGGGGCTCAAACCTGCAGAAGGGGAGATTTAGGAGATGCAACTATCCTGGGAAGCTTAGCTACCAAGTAGAAAAGGCATTTGACAGGGTTTTTCCATGGGCTGGATAACAAAGTAGTTGTGTAATGCTTATGATAATCAGAAGAGGAAGATCCAGGAGTGGAAACTGAGCTATATGGGAAGGAATGATGAATCCTATGATATTGCTTCTGGGCAAAATCAGGGTGCTTCAAAAGAAAGCTAATCCTTGGTTATCTGCCTATCTGCATATCTTGTAGTGATAATGGGAAAAATGTGATTTTCAAAGGCCACCATTGTTCTGGGCTAGGATCTTCAGTGCTCCTTGTTTGCCTTTTGGTTTCCCACGACATACACTTCAGAGAAACAGCACTCTCCTGCTCAAGGAACGGGTACCAACTGTAAAGTCTGCAAGAAGCTCATAAGCAACAGACAAGAAAATTGTCCTTGTCCAGAAGAGTATTTTTGAAGACCAGTTTTACTATTTTCTTGTATTTTCATCTACAGATGCAGTAATCATATTTACTGTCTCAGGTTTCTGAAAAGAAAACACAAGCAGGACAAGACACCTTAATTTTCCAGTCAAAGGTACAATGTTAGAATAATACTTCTAATTTTTTTCCTTGAAAAGGAACAACTGTCCTGAATGGACCAATGAGACAGTAACGAGGAATTAAAATCTATGGTCTTCTATTGATATTTTGATATGGAAATTAGTGAAAATTATTAAGATATCAGTCATCCCTCTGAAATAGCTAAGTGGGTGATCACACTTTCAATCTTTATTCACACAGAAGTCTTTGACTAATGTTTTCAGACAGACTTTGGCACTCCCACAATCACACAGTTATTTTCACACAAATAGTAATTTCATTTACATTTCACCAAAAAAACTTTGTTTTATTAACTTGAATGTTATTTTTCTTCTCCTTTGTTTTCTATCCAGAGGTCTTTGCTCATTTTTAATTCATTCCCATAGGTTCACTTAGAGGGAATGGTGTACATGCTCCTCGGAACTTGCCTGGCAGAGGCAAAACTGCTGTTGGTGAAAACTCAAAGTTTGGGCAGTCGCTGCAGTTGACAGTGAAGGGAATGGAATTTGCCAATATTAGAGGTCCAGGTGTCCTGTACTGCTAGAGCTCAGCTTTCTGGGGAGTTACAGAAAGGGAGGCACTCACCAGAGCAGAAGGGAGGGGAGTGAGGGAAGGAATGAAGGTTCATATGGTGGGTCCATGGCTTTCCTGGCTCCAGTTAAGTGATGATTCTGTGATCCTGAGAATCAATTCACTGAATGCAGTGTGAAACTTAACTACAGAAGGAAAAACACACAACTGATCAACTGTTCAATTATGTTTTGCTGTGATTGCTACTGCTTCTGCTGCAGTTCCCTCTCTGTCCTACTTTTAGATTCTATAGTCTCAGATTTTATAAATTTATTTATTTAGACCACCTTTTCAGACTACAGACACTGCTGGTACCAGTACCATAGTTTATTCTAAATTATCTTACTTAGCTGTTTGGGGTTTTCTTTATCAAATTCTCAGGTGGAAGATTTTTATTTTATAATGCCTCTGTCATTTCTCACAGTTACTTACTCTATTTGTCTCCACACTTGAGAAAATGCTTTCCTCTCACATCTGACTCTCTGTATTTAATTTAAAATTTCCTTCCTAGGCCTTAATCATAACCAAGAATATCTTGATTTGTCTCACTTTTTGAGGTCAAAACATGCTCACAGTGCATCTTAAAACATTTCCATTACTGTTTCCACTGAATGCAAGGAAAATATGTTGACTTCATTAAAAAAAAAAAAAAAAAGAAGAAGAAGAATAAAATTGAACCAGAGATAATTTTCATAAATTAGATGTACAGATTTCACAGCTCAGAAACAAGGATGTCGAATGTGTCCAGCCTATACAGCCTCCTACACAGAAACCACAAGGCTTCAACGACAAGGCAGTGAAACCATAGCATTCAGCTTTTTATCCAAGACAAGCTCTACCCAACGGGTGCTGCTGCCTTGGTGTGCTGACTGCTCACACAATAGTTTTTCCAAGGTTCGCTTAAGGTGCTGACCTGTGAAGAGAAATGAAACTCATTATGCAAACAACTGTGCTATATAGCTTCTCAAATCTGTATGTGTGTGCACATAAGAGATAAATCTGCAGGCACAGGCACACACATCCCTGCTTGAGATAAGTCTACTTACAGATGAAGACAGAGACATCTGGAAGAAAAGGTCATAAAGAAAAACTGGTTTTCCTAAGTTACTAGCTTATCTGTTAAGGATAGTCACCTCAGCATTCTTCACCCTCCTGTAAACAATTAAACAGCAGATCTATTTATGAAGTTAAAAGTCATAATTAAGTGCATTTCATTACCAGAGCAATTAATGTATGAGAAACAGAATAGCATTCCCATTTAAGAGAATTCTAGACTAGTATAGCTACTTCTGCATTTGTGTTTTTAATTGATATAACTGCCAGAAAAGTAACAAAAAATCCTGCCTGAACAATACCATCATACCTTCAAGAGTCTTAAATGTAGAAAAGGGTGCAGAGTTAAGATCCCCCTAAGCACCTTTCCATAAAATGATTCTGCCAGAATCTTGAAATGCTGTCTGCACTGGCACCAAACTGCTGTTCCTGGAATGCTGCTCAGTGGGAGCCACTGGCCCCATCAGCCTCACACACTAAGGAGGCACTTGTTGCACAGGAGATCACAGTTGTGTTCTACGGTAAAGCCAGTAGAAGGGGAGTTTCAGATTTCTGGCCAACTCATTTCTATTTGCAAATTTGTCAGGCGTGCTAAGGAGAAAACAGGGTTGACAGTGAAATGATTGAAATCAAAACAAAGCTAAACAAACAAGCTCTCAAGGCCTTTGCAAGAGGGATTTCACTGTAATGACCCCAAGGCCCGGTAACAGAGGCTCCTCAGATTGTGACGAACTGTGACACAGAGTAGCAGTGACTTGGAGTAGAAATTTCTTTAAATGGCTTTGCTGGTGAAGAAAGCACCTGCATTCCTACACCCCGAGAACTGCAGAGGTGGCTTCTGCCTCAGCCTTCCCTTCAGCTACGCAGTGTGACACCAAAGCCTCTCCTCTGCTGCAGGAGCTGAAGTACAGCACATCTGGTGTCTGATCCAGTGGTCTGCAGCACACACAGGGGTGGTGCTCAGGGCAAGCTGAGGACTTGGTGTGCCAACAAGGACTTGGAGTCACTCCAAAAGCAGGCAGACCTCATCCTCCAGTGCAGTGTCACATTGCTCCTCTGTCCTCAATACTTCTTGCTGTGCCAGAGGTGCCCCAGCACCATGAGATGTGACACCGTCCCTGGGAAGACACAAAAGAAAGAGTGAGAACAATGTGACTGAGTTCACAGCATTTGGAATCAACACTATCATTAAAAAAAATTCTATTAGAAATTGAGTATAAACAGTAAACATATATACATAGATGAAAGAGGCTACAATCTGTAGTATTTTGGTAGTACCTGATAACCAGAAAGCAGAACTAGTCAGAAATAAGTGGTATTCAGTCATCTGCTTCTACCAATAGTAACCACATTAAAAAGGAGAAAATTGCATTTTATGTTGAAGATAACTTTATGTAGAGAGTATAAATAAGGCCAAATCAGAGCAGATCTGCTGGAGGAGGAAAAAGGGACCATAGCCCCTCAGTGGCTGTGCCCTGTGTTTAGCTTTAGACTGTGTAAGAGGGGAACAACTGCACTGCTGTGGAGATGCCTCAGCAGCCTCACCAAACCCTGGGAGTGACTTCCAAAAGAATCTGTAACATCAAACCTTTAATTCTCTTATCAAAATTCAAACAGTAGAGTCATGCTTATCACCATGCAAGGCATGCCAGGATATAGGGAGCCCCAGCTGCCAGTGGAATAGTTACCTATGTACCAGACTGTGCACCAGACACATCCATCTTGAGCCTGTAATGGTTTGGAGGTTATTTGTTTTATGCTACTGATATTGTAACCCAGAAGGGACTCTCTTCTGACTTCTGCTCCTTCTGTTCATTAGCAATAGTAAATGAACAAAGGAAGCATTTTGCATTGTGCCATTCTGCATCCTCCACTCACTGTCCAACACCTGGGTGTATCTCTTTGATTTTTCTTTCTCAACATTTGGGATGAACATGACACACACTGTTGGGTTTCAGCACTACCATATCCCTGCTTTTCACACTGTAGGCCTATCTCTTAGTGGAATCACTGGGAAATGCATTGGGAATGTTGGGAAACAGAGAACACTCCTGTGGTAGAAAGGTGGTGCTCTGTGGGCCATCCTTCACAAGGAGACTGCAGATCTGTCATGCATCAACCCCTGAGCAGCAGAAGTCCTGGCTGCGACACAGAGCAGGAGCAATGACTTGCCCCAACCTCTCCCCATCTGTGGCTTTCAGCTGAACAACTCCTTTCTGCCCTCAAATTTTTAAGAGAACTGTGGTAGCCAAACATCCTGTCACCTGCTGCCTTGTCTTCTGAATGTGGCTGTCCTCTGGTAGTGGGGAAAGATTATGAGCACTACTGTAAAGAACAACAAAGCTCTCTATGAAAGCTGGAATACAGCTCAGGCACAGCTCTAGACTCTTAGTTACAGAGATCAAACTGCTCAGGCCTTATGCAGGAGCTTTTAGCTGAGATGTGAAAGGAACTGCATGATATAGCTGACTGCAGTGGCAGAAGGTCCCACTTGGTCACGCAGTGAGGCTTCTACTATCCTACATCCAGAGAAAATTGTGACCCAGGAGGTGGGAGGCTGCTCCCAGCACTAAAGGAGACTTAAAAGGACGTGCCCACAAGAGGACAGTTCTGAATATCTGGCTCTCTGCAGGGTGGGTCTAAGCTTATCTCAGCCTCTAGGCGTTGACAGGATGTTTCCTCAGTACAGTTTGTTAGTAGTTGGTAAGGACACAAATACAGCAAACAATGTGCCTAAAAAGCATTACTGGCTTGACTTAGGAGCAGGAATGGAAAGAAATTGGTTACAAGTTAGCCCTGAAGGAAAATTATGGAGATTGTAAATGGTTTTATATTGTTGCCTATTAATATTTTAGTATCTGTGTCTCCACATTCAGAGTAATATTTACTCTGATTTTTATAGCAACTACAAGTTAAGAACAGGGTTTTTTCCCAGGTCAGACTTTCTCTTTACAAAGCAAACTTAAAAGACTGAAGAATTATACCAAAGCTTATAATAGGAAAATAAGATTGCAAGGGGTAGAACTGACTTGCAAAGCTGTCAGAAATATCTTGAAGACTAGTTTTTATAAATCTGGTTTTTTTTACAGGAATCTTCTTCCTAGTCTCCCATTTTCCAGCATAACTTTCTCCCCTTGTCTCCTACCATACCCCCAAGCCACAGATAGTACACACAGGCAATTTCACAAACCTAAGGTAAAAAATTCTTTGAAAGCAGCCCCGTATATTGCACTTTTTTGGCTGAACCATAGCAATGACTAAGCCATGGGAAAAGCCTCCATTCAGCTCTCCTGTAAAGGAAAATGTGGGTGGGGGAACCGGGCTTTCGGGGTCGAAGTCACGCAGCTCTTGGGTGGCACCGTCGCGAAGAGGAAAGAGGACAAGTCGGCCCGGCGGGGCTGGGCCGGGAGGTTTCTCACATTTCCACTTTCCAGCCATCCCTGTGGGGCCGGGCCGGCGACGGCAGAGTGAGAGAGGCTGTCATTGTTTGACTCAGCATGTTCCTAAGCCACAAGAGGGCTGTGACGTATATAAAAAACTTGCTGCTCGCTCTTATCAGATAAGAGGGATATCAAGGAGTTTTCTCCACTGCCTAGACAATAGAGGAAGTCTCCTTTGTCCTTGCATTTCACTTTCTCTGTCAGCATGGCTTCCTTGATGCAATTCTTGTGGCCTTACAGCCTCTAACACAAAACAGAAGACTATACAGCAGCTTTAGAGACCTGACATGCAAACAAAAGTTACCACATTGTCAAATGCCCATTGTTTAACTTCCCATTTACTCCACCAGCTGTAAAACTGATCTCAGATATAACTGATTTAATTTGGAGTAGCTCACACAGAGCCATCTCACCTCGCATGATTCTGGTGGAGATGTGTCTCTGCCCCTTCAAGTTCCGTGCTTCTGAAAACACATGGAGAGTTACCCTGTGCATTAACTGAAGTTTTTAAGTGGTTCTGAAGTTGTCTGGACCAGCAAAAACATTCTGTGATCTCTTTGCATGAAACACTGCCAACTACCACATGATGCCACAGCTAATAAGAGTCCTGTTACACATCCAAGTGGAAAGTTCCCAACCTATCAACCAAATAAAGATGTATAAATGGCTGACAGTGCTACCATGATCACCTACTGCAGCTGGGCTCAAAGAAACTTCCCTAAAGAATCCACAGTTGAAATACTGACAATAAGAAGTAAAAGCAAACATAATCACCAGCCGGTTTCTTTACTATGAGCACTTCCAATAGTAAATCAAAAAGTGGATTGAGGATAAATGAATGCTCATCCACATTAGCAGGCAACAACCTACAGAAGTGTTATGGTAAATAGGAGCAGAGCCAAATCCCCTCTTTGTGTAAAGAACACCACTCAAGGAAATAATCTCTCCGTGTTCTCAGCAGTGTCAGAGAGGTGTTGGACAACAGACAAAAAAATTTTGCAATGCTTCACAGGAATGGGATGGAGGGATAGAGGACAAACAGAAGTATTGGTCACCATGTGGTTTCTCAAACCAAAGATGCTGCTGATTTCCTTTAATGAACCCTAGCCATAAATTAACAGATATTTCAAATAAAACCTACTGAGATCCTCTGTACTTCACAGTGCAGCTGTGCTCCTTATCTAAAATTATTTTAAGATGAGTCCACAGGGGGGGAAAAATGTCATCACACTACCTTTTCTTCAAGAAATAAAATTTCATACTATGTGGTAGAAGAGAGTATTTTTTTCTTACTTGTTTCAATTCTCATTTTTCAGGATTCTTGTTCTGTTGGGTGTTAGAAGTTACCCCTTTCACTAGGAGAGATTATGTGTGTGCATGCATAAGACTCTGAGTGCAGTTATGTGTATTTCACACACACACCAAAAAATTTATTCCTTTAGGTTATTCATTTTCTGAATGGTGAAAAATGACTTAAGCACATAAACAGCATAGAGTAAATAATCATTTGTACACAGAAAAGAAACATGCTAGAGTATGTCAGGTAGAGCTCTCACCAGCTTAAACATTCATTTTCAAATGAACAATGAACAAGTGACCCAGCCTGGCAGCCCGGATTCACCCACCAACAGATTTATACAGGCACATTTTATATGTTGTCAGCATATTACACAGGTTACCAGATATCCAACTGCAGTCCAAACTCTGTGCAGATTTTGTGAAGCATCCCCAAAGCCATCTGGAATCTCCAGATTTTCAGAGGGAAAGATTTAATTTGACAGACACATGACCATCTTGTTATTCATCACAAGTGAAGGTGCCCAAGTGACTTTAACTCTACTAATTCCACATAGGAATCCTTCAGTGGTATAGATAGTAATTAAATGGTGATAATACATAAAAGTAATTTAAAGCTGTTCTTCCCCTCTTTGTGATAAAATATCAAGATCAGTGATTTTAAAACCAACTGATTCCTAGAGCTGGAAGTTCAGTAAGTTCCTAGTGCCTGTACAGACTTTTGTTTGGACTTCATACATTCTTCTACATTCCCAAGGAAATTTGCAGCTGCTGGAGGATGTAACTGAACGTGTTTAGGTGCCACAAACATTGGATCACTGCCACAAGCAACAGTGTCCATCTGGACTGACTCATCAGAATTTGAGAAACCTGCTCTTCCAGTACTGCTCCCATCTTGGTAATGGGCATGCTCCAGGGATTCATCTCTCCCAGGAAAATATATCTCCCTGCAACCTTCAGTCCCAGTGGACATGCCCTCCACAATGTTATTAATATATCTGCTACTGGTTTCAAGCAAATATAAAGCAAATTTCAGCTGGTTTAAATGCTGAGATGAGCTTTTACTCACAGCTCTAACAGAATCCAAGCTGGGAATGAGAAAGACACAGTTCATAGATATCAGGAGGAAACAGCTAACAAACACACGTTATGACTCCTTGGAGCCATAAAGTAAGATAAATGCATTTAAATTTTGAAAGAAGTCCTGTCATATTTCTCCAGAACAGTACAGAAGAGGGTGCAGATGGACTGAAGAGATTCATTGCTGTATGACACAGGAAAAAAATACAGAATCTTTGTTTACCTAGGCCTGTGGTTTCTAAGTACCAACTTTTTAGAACATTCATTTCTTGACTCAAAGTGAAAACGGGAATTCACCCTTTTCTCTTTTTTTCCTGCCCAATGTGCAGATTGGGCACATTTTCTTTCACTCCATCAATCCCTGCCCCCCCACGCACAAGCTCGCGTACATGCACCTAGCCAGTGGAAAAGAAAAAAGGGTTACTCATTAATCCATTCTACAAAGCTTTCCTACCAACTGAAATGGGTGGGCTCTCCATCTCCAGCAGGGAGCAATATATAGGTAGGTGCAGAGCTTACCTGAGTACAGCTCAAACTGGAGTGTTACACTTGAACAGCACAACTTTGCTCCTGGCCTATTTTAAAACAGAACACATCAAGATGAAGAGGATGATTATTTTCTGCATGCTTTTCTTCTGCTCCACCATGGTGCTGACTGAAACTTCACCCAGAACAGCAAAATACAGACAGATTCTCAAGAAAATTGAACAGTTAAAGTCTATGGTGAAAGAAAAGGTAAGTGATGGTATTTGTCATAATGTTGAAATTACTTTCAAGCATAATGTATTGCTTACTACATATCTTGTGAGGGACATCACTGTTAAATGTTAAAACTTTACTAACTTAGATTTGTTTTGTTTTAGGATGCTGAATTGCTGCATACACCAGAAAACCCTGTGGTGAGACTGCTTTAACATTTTTTCATAATTATATCAATTTGATTTTGTACTGGTTTATTCCATTGACAAATGGAAGATGTCTTCTTCACATCTCTGACCTAGTACTCTTAATGCAAGCTAGACTCAATAAGAAAATACTTTTTAAAAATTCCTTTTTCTGGATATTTAATGGCAGAAGTGTTTGTATTTTGGCATCACAATTACTATTTGGCTATTGTATGTGTATCATAACCCACCAATAGATCCAGTGTTGCACATATTCCATTTAATTAAGAAGTAGTGCTAAAAGTAAGGATTCATACACTGCAGCAAAATGGCAAGAGTAGCACTGCAAGGCCATGTCACTGAGTGCCTCCTCTCATGTGGAGTCACTCTGCTATCTCTGAGACTATTTGTGCAGGGGTTGTGCTACCAATGGGAAGATAAAACTGCACCTGCAAATATTATCTTCAGCTTACAACTAGTTAAAAATACAAGAGCAGCTCCCTGTGAATCCCTTTCTAATGCAGATACTTATTTATACGTTATTTAGTGCTGATATTTTGCATCTTCCAAGGTTAAGATCTTACATACAATGAGTCACCAGATCTGTGCACTCTCAAAAGTGGCAGGATGCCGGATGTACTGTGAATTTAAATGCTAATAATAGTAAAATCATGTCTTAAAGACTTAGAAAGTAAATGCATCCTACTTTGATAATCCCTCAACATGCAACTGAGGTCTAGAGCAACCTGTGGCTATCTAATATACTTGTGTTACTATCTGTCTTAAATTTTTGAGCCCTATTTTGTAGCACAAACAATTTCGATTGACATGTAAAAGCAATCACTATGCATTACTACACTGTAAAAGCTGTAGGCATTCTTAAAAATTTATCTACTCAGGATTCTAACCTCCCTTGCAAAGCAGCTACAAGAAGAAAGGAAAAAAACTCACCTCATTTCATATAGGTTTTGGTTAGCCTCCTCCTAGGCTTTACATATGGACACATGTTTAACTTGCCAAAAAATACACAGAAGCATGACCAAACTGGATAAATTCCTTTGAACTGCAGTGCACAAACTCATTGCTGGTTTTTTTCCATTAAAACTCTTTCTAACTTGTGGTGTCAAAGTGAAAAGGAGGAGATTATTAGGTGTCATTTTACTCCAGTGTTTGCCGCTGCCTCTGAAACTAAGCAAATACAACTAGTGACTAATTGCTTAATGAGGTTGTTGGGGTTTTTTCTTAAAAAAGTCACGCTCACCTCAGGAAGGAAAACAACAGTTCACTTGCAGCTTAGAGCTTTACTGTCTGATTCTGGGAGGTCCTAAGTCCCTCCTCTGAATACTAGACAAGACAGAGAATTCACATATGTAGAAGGTATTAAGTTGATGCCGGTTCAGCTTCTGATGAAAAATATGTTAAAAAAATGAGTGTGCTAATAGTAATTATCACCAGCAACCAAATTAACAAACTTTTCATCTTACAGGGTGACTAAAATATGTATCACTGTGTGCCAAAGCAGCATCAGGGTTATTAGGTGACATCACAGCCTAGTGAAACTCAATAAAAAGTCGCTCACATGACTGCATTTCAAATATCAAAATATTTGAAATTGTTTTTATTATAACCTGCTCATGCCAGATTTGCATTCGTTCTTGAATATTCAATGAGAAAACTACCTATTAGAACATATAGAATGAGGTGGTTTATCCCTATCTGTTTTGGCTTCCTTGAGGTTCTTTTGTTAGCCCCAATTCAATCCCACACAATTTCCTTGTACCCTCAACAGTGAAGTATCCTTTCCTTTGAATAAGGAGAGGTTAGAGCACATCAAATCAAGGGAAAACAGGCTGAGGCTGAAAAAGCAGTGTTAAGTTTGAGATGATTCCAGCCTGGAGGGCAAATGACCTCTCTTACTGGTGACTGGCACCGCAGCTGAAGTGTCCCCGAGTGACACGATGCTGCTGTGCCTCGGATCTGTATCTCCCACCGATCACTAGTTCCGGAAGCGAGGGCTCTGCGGGCTCATCTGTGAAGCTAGTTTGAGTCAGATGCAGAGTACTGCTGCCAACTGCCTCTGATACCAATATTTTACACATTTCTAGCCCCCCTCAGACATTTCCAGTGGTCTGTGCTCCTTCATGCCTCATCCCCAAAGTGCTCAGCCCGTGACAACACGCCAGGCCCCACAATCCTTGCGCTGCCCTGATCGCTGGCTGCCTCAGCTATAAGTGACAGCTCAGCAAAACAGAAAAGGCGGCACACATGAGAAATGCTGGTTTCTCAGCTCAGCACGGATGAGACTGAAAATGATTTTCCAGCTGAAACTGAAAACAATCTCTTTAAAAGACGAGTAGTGTTTTTTTCCAGTAAGCAAGGCAGGTTACAGTAAGGATGCTTGAAACAAACACAAACGTGTGGCTTTTAAGGAAAACAAAATGTTTTATCTGACCAGCACAGAATGGTGCTAGTAAAATTTGCTATAAGCAACGTCCATGAAGGCTGCCTTGTCCTTGCCCCAGCAGCAAACTGTAGTGGCATTTCATAAGGCAGATGAGACTCAGCTTGGGTAGCAGCTGGTATGCAAACAAGGATAATGGCTTTGGAGCCTTTCTAATATGCATGATCAGCAGCCTCCTTCTTTGGAAAACAGAAAGCAACTTAAATTGGCTTCAGTAAACATTGCTTTTCTTTCTCTGCAGACTCTTAGGTTAGTTTTGGGGATCATTTCTGTATCGTTTCTGATGCTATCATATAGGAACATTTTAATAGTATTTGAAAACATGCAGTTCTACCTCAATTCCAGTTATTAACTAGGCATTATTAGAAAGGGCACAAAAACGAGGAAGAAATTATATTCCTACATATAGCACTGAGAGATATTTGTAATTTTTAAAAAATAAAATGCTCGTGCTTTAGTAGGTGAAAACCTACTACACGTAACTGTTCTACTCTTCAGGATTGTTTTCTTTCAAATGCTGTCATGATTAACAGCCAAGTCAACATTCATTTTGTTAGAAAATACTTAAACATTTATACAAGAACAGCCAAAGCAAAGCCTCAGTATCACTTGTGTATCAAAAACTAACTTGAAAAAAAAAAAAGGTACAGCTGAATATTTGAATATTCTCAGTTAATATCCTGGATACCTTCTTCTGGACATGGACCACAATCTAACATGTGCAGGAAAAAGTGCTGCAACATTGACTTTAAAACAACTCCTTCTTCTCCTGCCTTAGAAAGGATGCCTGAACACAACTGTGACCTGCTTCCAGAAGGGCATCCAGAAATTACAACCAGCGAGCAGCCAAGATAATCCAAGGTTCACCAAAACCATTAGAATCGTGAGCAGATTCACCCACAGATACTCTGGAGAGGTAGGATTTCCTCACGGTGCTCATAATTGTGATCATTGCTCCTTATTTTCTACAGCAGATGCCCCCTGCAATGGTGGAATTGTACAAAGCAAACTTGTTAGAAAAAACAATCTGCCTTTCATTACTTTGGAAATTAAAAAGTCCAATTTTTGCACTTTTGGGAGAAGCATTCCCTGTGACCCTAAAAAGTCGGATACACATACTTGCAACCACATAACATGCTGGTAGAAGGACAGGGATTACTGCAAAAAACGTGAATGCAAGGTGCCATTACTAAATTCTTTCCCTTTTGAAAGAGCTTGTTTCAAAGCTTTTCCAGGCAGAAAAGGTATTGGTTACAACCCTCTTGATTTTGCAGTGAGTAAGCTTGATGTTTGATTTTGGATTGTGATGTTCTGTTTAGAAATGCCATGATTCTCTTTATCTTCCAGCAAGAAGACTGCAAGCCTACATGTGAATCTTATGAGAAGAAAACCCCCAAAAATTTTTTGCAAGGCTTTGAAAATCTAGTACAAATGGTAAGCAGAGTTCATTCCTCCTGGGTGCTTTTTTGACATTTTGCAAACCATTGCAGATATCCTTATTTTACATCTTTACTAACAATGTATTGTTTTTACAGCTATTCAAGAACTAATCTAGGACACACCAGAGCTGAAGGCTACTGAAAATCTACTTTTTAAAGCAGACACTATGTTATATTTAAGATGTGAAAAATGTAAATATTTTCCAGTGTTATTATGATGTGTTCTCTGTGTATGGTAAGTGAAAGCTTCTCCCAAAATATTAAGGAGTTTTATTTGGATGGGTATTTGTAAGTTAGATGCTATTTTGCAAGTGATTCTAGCCCCATCTTACAGGAAAAATTAAATTCTAATTTGAAAAAAATAGATTCTTGTAAGGGATTTAACTGTTCCCTTTCTGCTCAACTAGAAATACATGAGATGGTTACTTTTGTATTTTTTGTTTGATCTTAACTGAATCCAATGCAGAGATTCCTGCGACTTAAAAAAAAAAAAAATCAACAGAAAAATTATCAGGGGCTTTGAAGCTTCCAATTAACCTGCTCTGACTGATTTCCTTATTTACAATAATACCACACACAGAGCTTTATTTATCAGTTCTTAGACTGCATCTTAGCTAACTATGGAAAAATATCCTGCATTTAACTGCCTTCTCAATACTGGAAAAAACATTTCCAACTCATACTGTATGGCTGTGATTAACATCTTGAAGCTAAGAGCACATTTGCCATGGGATTCATGCTCTAAGTGGAGATACGGGATTCTGGGGGGAAATCCTGTTTTGGAAAATGGAATTCCATCTACACTTCCCCAGCTTAACATGAGAGATGCAGCAGAGGCATGACAGGCTGGTACAACCAGCCACTGCAAAATGTCCAATAAATACAGTAATTGATGATTAGTCACAGTGAAACACCTCTAATGCATATTGCTCTTTCTCAGAGGGCAGCATTTACCCTCATATACATGTACCATTAATACTATTCATTCTCTATCCTCCTGATTAATTTTAACAGTTTTTTATTCGTCATTTTTTCTTTAAAAATCTATCAAGTTTTTTGTTATGTGGAAACCTTCCTGTACAGCTCCTGAATCCTGAACACTTCTGTGGAACTATGGCCAGAGATAACATATACAATTTTTTTACTGAAAGTGAGTATCCCAGCACTGAAAACTAGTTTTGGCAGCTTAATTATATACCACCATATTCTGCTTGCAAGGATTCTGAATCTCTGGGTTCTTCCATCTGAGCAGTAACTGCTAATTTACCCCCAACACATATGAGACCCACATGAGAAAACTGATCTTGGAAAAGAACATGAAGTCTTCCAGTAAAAATTAACTTTTCATCTAATTTTCTCTCTACTTAGTAGAAATGTGGTAGAGAGAGGAAACTGGAAAACTGCATCTAGTGTTAGGATGGAAAATGACAAGCTTAGTTACCTCCAAAAATAATGAGGTAGTATTAGAAATATTTCCATTCCTACCAATGTCATCGGCCTAAAGGAAAGCTAATACAAAAAGCTTTGCTGCCTCCACATTTTCCCTGTCCTGAAATGTGAACCTCCTCAAAAATGTACATCAGAAAGAGGAAGGAAGATCCTCAGGGCTTAACAAACCAAGTGAACTCTCCTTGTTTCTGATGATGATCATTTTAATTTAGAATATCTTTTTCTTCTCCCTTTCTTTTTCTGTTTAAAAACCCATTTTTCCTCTGTGTAATGTTCTATCTCATACCTCAATGTTTCCACAGTACTGCATGAGATTTAACATTCTAAAAAAGAACTACTACTCATATGAAAGTAATCAAAGTACTTTCTTCACATTCTATCCCTGTTTCTCTGACTCACCTACCCATGAAATCCCTTCATCACCAATCAATGAGCACTATGCAAAGCTGCTGCTGCAACTGCAACAGATTTTAAAGTCTGGGTAAAATTCCATCCCAGATTCGGATAAAAGCAACTGGGAAAACATTGAAGCATGTCCTGCACTTGCAGTGTACCTGCTGATGTTTCTACATTGGTATTCTTATGGAGGGGTTTTAATTAAATGCCTTTACCATGAATTAAGTGCATGTGAGTCCTAGAAGGACAACCAATAAAGCAGCATTTCTCATGCAGCTCCATGGAATAATGACATGTGCAGGGTTTTGGAGAAAGAGCTTTAATTTTGTACAAAGAATACAGTATGTATTTCTTCATCTGGAAATGTCTTTTCCAGTAACTTGCTAAGTGCATTGAAATCACTGTTCTAAAAGAGCTGTTAAAATCCTTGTGCAGATGAAATGGGATTAGCACGCCCTGACAACCACAACATTGTGTGTTACATATTTATTAGCAATCATTACAAAGAATTGAGACACAACTTTTGTACCTGGGATAGACATTTTATGAATGAAAAGCAATTCCCTACAGGAATGTCATAAGCTAACTAGGTATTCCTGCCTACACTGCAGCAATGCCTGGGTTTTGTCCAAGAGGCAGTATGTAATGCAGTAAGTAATGCACCTATTTCTGTTTAGTGACTTGCTTCACTGGTTTTTGCTATGGATTTTATCACACCAAACAACAGTGCTAAAGCTTATTTTTTCTTGTTTTAAACACAATATTCTTGTTTATTAATTGAGGTTATTTCTTGTACCTGCAGAACAACTTAATTTAAAATGCTCATTTGTAGTATTCAAAAAACTAGTGAGAAACTGCAACAAATGTAACTTTAGAGGGTTACTTGCTCTGAGATCTTGCTGAAACCTGAAATTATTGGACAAGCCAGTCCAGTTACCTATGGAAGAACATTAATCACAAAATTAGCACAGCTGATTTTGGCCAACACCACACCTCTGGGCAGTGTCAGCACAATCATTGTGGGCAACTCTGTGCACTTCAAATATGCTTTGATTTACAAGATGTGTGGCCTTGTGTTCACTCTTTGATTTGTCAGAGTGATCAAAGACTGAGTGTATTATTCAGGGTGTGCTGTTTGAAGAACAGGACGAATGAAGAGCAGGGAGTCTGTGCAGGACAAACCAGTGTTCAAGAACACATCATCTGGTTGTGCAACAGCATTCTCAGAGGGAAAAATGAAGATACTCCAAGAGGAACTTGTGACCTTAGGACCAGATATCACAAATATAAATATGTACACCCTCTTATTTCCTTTCATGAGATGAACTCTCTTTGGACTAAATACACTCTGCAGAAACAACGTGTGTTTCATTAACAGAGTACATCATGTAAGCCATAAAAGCTCATTACCTCCCAGGGAGGCTTTACAATATATTTATGATTTTGATCATAAGTGCCCTTCGTAGGCACTTCGAGATGTGTTTTAGCATGGTATATATAATTTTGTGTAATATTTACTTTTCCTGAGAGGATTCTTTATTTTTATATCAATTGATTAATCTAATTTAATTATTTATTGCATTTCTGTAAAGGGAATGTTCATACTAAGGACTATGTGGTCTGATTAATTTATATGCCTGTGATATTAAACAATTTTAGCTAATACCATTTTCTCTTGTTCTTTTCTTCAAAAATGCATTTTTATAGTTATCTGTGTGAGAACTATTCCCTGTGGGTTTTACCTGTATCACAGACCTGGTTTGGAGTGGGGAAAATTGTTCCTGAGTATTTTTGCATCTCACCGAGTGAGAGGAGTCAGACCTGACAAACAGTTAATTCTGAATGAATCCCAGCATACGTGATTCCTCCTGTTTTCTTGTGTGCAAAGACAGGAGGGATCCCTCCATCCAGTGGGAAAACCTATAGGGAATAGTTCACACTAAAAACAGGTGACTACAAAACTTCCCTACAGCGTTCTCTGCTTTGCACTTGTGCTAATGACCCATGGTGTAAGAGGAACAAAGGTGACAGAGAACTTGTCCTACTCAACCATCTTTGCCCAAGCCGCTGATCTCCACTGCTGTACTGCCACCTTTTGATGGCAGTTTGGAAATGCAAAGCAGTTCCAGACACAAAACCAGCAAGCTTAGTATCACTGTCATGACAGTGAGCTTTGAGATACACCACAGACGTAACTACTAAGTTCTCCACTTCCCGTTTAGTTTTCCCTTTTCCTCTTTACACAGCTGAATGTCCAATTTTGTTCTGTTGTAACATCATGAAGCCCATGTTTAAAAACATCTCTTACCACACCAGTTAGGCTCTTCAGCAGCTCCTTTCCCTTTGCAAGAGGATGTACAAATGGATGCTGTGCCCATGTGTCCCTTCATTAAGTGTCCAACAACCTATCAGGAGTTCTACTGCTCTTTTTAGATTCTTAGTAAACAATCCTCTTACCTCTATCCATTTTTTGAAGATGACCTTATTATTAAACTTCTCTACTGTTTCCTGTCCTCACTCCATGCCCACCCCCAGTTCTCCATCTTCCTCCCATTCTAATTCCCCACACTTGTTCTCCCAACCTCATTTCACTTTCTTCCTCCTGTTACACTTCCTCCAGTTTCCCTTCTGTTATCAGGGAATTTTCAGACACTCAGATGTTATAAGATCGTCAGCTTCACAATTCCATTAAAATGGAAAAAGAGTTAAACATAATGCTAGTGGTCCATAAAGTTTAATTCCTTACCATCCACAGGAGAACATCCTGACAACAAAGAAATCAGAAAGATTTTCACTTCTAAGCCAAAGAAGAGAGGGAAGCACTCACAAACTAGCTATAGTAGGACAAACAGTAGGTTTTGTATCAAGCTTATCATAACAGGTCAGACAAAAACTATGATAGAGCATCTCTCTCCATCCTCCCTTAAATCCTTAAAAAATAAAGAGACAATGAATGACAAAGGGGTTAAGGCCAATGCCAATTAATATGAGGACAGGATCTGCTGGGGGTCAAACAGAAAAGTGTTTGAGGTCGGCACCCCAAACCAAGAAGCAACTCCAAGTTTACCATGGCCTGCACGAATGGCTAGGAAACACAGCAGTGTAGAGAGCAGATCATTGCACAAGAGGGCAGCAGGCAGCTGAGAAAGGAGACCTTCCCCCTCCTCCTTCTCCTCCTGACCCCGCCCAGCTCATTAAAAAGTAATCTACAAACTCTCTAATGTGGGGAAATGCAGTTTTAAAAAGCGGACTTAACTAAAAATGCTCCCATTTCTGTGTTCTCTTTTACAAGCACATTTCAAATGCCACCTACTTAATAATTTCTACTTCTTCCTATATTCTGTTCCTTGCCAAACTATTTATTCCTTATTAATTTTACTCCTCTATTCTACGCTCCATTTCTCCTTTAGGGAAACCACTTTAGTTATGCCTGACATTTACAACTCTTGCATTAACACCAGACAGGACAAAGAATTGGCAAATCTTGCCACCTTATCTCAGAGGTACCGTTAGGAGAAGCATCACCTGAAAACAAAGAACAAGCAAAAAAAATTACAGGATCTGTGCTATTCCTGGAAGATTAACGCTTCCCTTCAGCATGGAGCACTTGGCCCATTTCTAAATTGCTAACCCAGTACCTGCAGATGAACAACAGTTCCAAACATTCCTTATGGACTTACTGCCTCTACCCTTAGGTGTCCCACATCCTGTAAGACAGCTGCTACACTCTACTGCCCCCCTATTTTACTTCTATCAGTTCTTTCAATTTTCTGTTATACACCCTGCAAAAAGCTGAACAAACACCAGATAACATGTGGAATGCAGCAGATGCAGCTGGAGGTGGTGGGAAAGGTGTAGTACAAATTCCCAAACACCTGAGCTGGAATTAAGAATTTTTTTATGGCACTGAAGAACAAAATACTGGGAACCTACTGCCTCAAGCTCCTTTCCACCTGTTGGCTTAAACTATTCCCACTTCATCCCCCTACCAGTTCCCAACAGTTGCATTTTTCAGGGGTAGAGAGTGAGGAGGTAAATTATATTTGGTCTGGGTCAGTTTTAAAACATGCCCTCATGAAGTATGACTGTTGTGCATCAGAAGACTTCCCTTAAAAGATGCTGTACAAGACAAACTCAGAAGCAGACCGGGTTGGGAATTTTTCAGTGCAAGTTCTTCCACTGGAGGATAACAATTTGTTGAAACTGAAACTTGACAACTTTCACTGCAAGTCTGAAAAAACTTTCAGCAAAAACCATTTCTCTGGTCCAGGATGGAGTTTTTGTTAAAAATAAAGGCATGTAAAGATGCTGAGAAGAGCAGAAGGCAGGTTTTGGAGATAGGAAGTGATTGCTGGAGTTGGGCTCCAAACCCTGCTCTGCTTGATTTGATTTCTCCATTGGGACACACTCCACCAAGGTGCCAGAAGAGGCACCTACTCCACAGGCTACTGATGGCTTTGGATCAGTCTCACTCTTTCTTGAGTGCTTTTTTATTAAAACAGCTGCAAGTTTTCAACATCATTTCAGAGTGATGCAAAGGGGAACGATGGTCACACTTGATAAAGTGACGCTTCTGTGAGATGGGGAAGTACTTCCTAGCTAGTTCTATGTGGTTCTCATATGAAATGTCTCAGTGTTTGAGACAATTCTCCAGCAAATTTCCCAGTCTGACACATATGCCTTTTTTAGGCTTTAAGAACAACTCAGTGGGCAGCAGAGCAATAAAGGTCAGATGAAGAGCAGCAGAGGTACACAGCAAACAGTAAATCCCTCTGTGGAATGAAAGAAACCGTAGGTTGAAAAGTCACTGGGAGAACAAAGATGGATAGTAATCTCTTTTAAAACTTCTCCCTCAGTGAAAGTTTCTGTATGAGTACTGATCCTTCAATAACCCATTTCACAATCAAAAGCACCCAGGGTGCTTTCCCAGGCCCCATAGATCTCCTTATTTTCCATCAAGACAAAGCATCAACATGAGTTCACTCCAGTGAAACTGCTCTGTACCAATAGTCAGGTATCAGCAGTCACATGGCTTTGGATAATTCATGCTCAGTTTTTCAGGTGAAGAACAATGATTCATGTCTTAAAAGATACGACCAACATATTTTAAACTCTCCAAGTTTAAGAGATATGTAGCCCATACATTTGTAAAACACTATTTTCTAATTGTCATGATAAATAGGATTAAAATTCCAGTTTTTTCTGTTGCTCTGTTTGAACGTTGCTTATATACAAAAAACTATTCTGACAGCTTCCAGCTCTTATTGGTGACCAACTAAAAACTGGCCACGTTGATGAGTTCTAGCACAAAACAGGAGTATGAGAGTGATGAGATCTCAGACTCTTGGTACCCAAAATCATACAAGAAGTGGCCCACCATTTCATTACTGTTTACACAGATTTGATTTGGTTTAGCTGCTTTGCAACATAACAAACATGGAACCAGCTTCCCTGTTACTCTACACGTCTCCCTTATTTTGCACTGCATGGATTTCGATTCCCAGCTTATCCTGCAAGATTTAAATGGTGAGAATAGGTCCTCTCCAGTGAAAGCAGAGGGATGTGACCTCAAAGAGAACACAGACTACACCTTGTACCTGACACACGGCCACAGGAGGAGGCACCAGCAGATGGGGCCTCACGACAGGTCCTGTGTCACCTCCTGGGGTTTCCCAAGAACCACGCACCGCAGAATGGCTTCCTCTGCACAGCTCTCTGCACACTGCTCACAGCACTCAGTGTCCCTGAAAGTCAGGAGCAGATCATTTCAGTTTTCATCATTATCAATTTCCAAAGTATCAATTCACCTAATTTAAATTTTTTTTTTTTTAAAAAAAGCATTAATCACAGGAAAAGCTTACAAACAGCAAAGCTCTTTTACAAGAAATCCTTCTGAGAATATGACTAATGCACCTGTACTTTTTAAATATAATAAAACATTGAGTCAAGGCCAACTCATACTCTTACTCTGATTTTTTTTTTCTTTTGTTGTTTTGTCCTTACAACTTTTCAATCATTTTCTGTATGGAAAAAAACATCAACTTAATTTCTGAACACAAGTAAAAGTCCTTTCACTTCTTCTTAGAATTCAGGATTCTCACAAGTGCTGCAGTGCAAGAGGCCCCACACAATCCTTTTATCTACAGTAGCAAAGGAAATGCTTTTCACTTTCAGGGCACTGCATAGTAGGTCTGGAGTTTTCCCAAATACAATGACCTTGAACTTGCTGTTGGCTGGTTTGGTTTTTTTTCCCATCTCTGCTTCTACTGATTTGCAGAGAATGTCCAGGCACATAGAGATTTTAAATTAATACTTGGATCTTTGTGTCCAAGTTCTACACACGGAACACAGGAGAACTATTACTAATTATCAATTAACACTGATATGCAGGAGTTGGGTATTATTACAGAACAAAAAGAATAAGAAACTCCATGTACAGCACAAACTTTAGATATTAGTATTGGAGTTGTCAAAGAGTAAACACAATACCTTTTTTAACATTGGCTGAACTACATGGCTACAGGGCTGGTTGATACTCCTATCAGATGTTTGAAAAACACACACACAAGATATTATTATTATTTTCACTTATGTAATTTCCAGTTTAAATATTAAATTATGTGGCTAAAATAATTTTAAGTTCCCGATAAATAAAATAATAATCCTTGGGGATAAAATGAGTGAGAAAATGAACATGTGTACATCTGTAGAGTTATTAATGATGCTTCTGCTAATATTTCTGCTGAATATTTGTACTGCCTGTTTAACATCAGAAATTTCTCTCCCAGAGATCTTGGTTCACTCTCTGTTTTTTCACTTGGGCATTTATGTGCAACTTGATGACATTTTTATTTAGCCACACATAGCTAAGAGTTCTGGAGGCCAGAATGATACTCCTCTATGGGATATATCATAAAATACACAAGGTCTCAGAAAACATTCCCCCAGTTTTTCTGAATGTAGAATCTAAACATGTAGATCTTCATAGATAATAGATAAAGAACCACTTATAAAATTTGACATGGATATAGAAAACAGCATTAGGGGAAAATTATTTAGCCCCATGGCAATACAGGAGTTAATCAGAATAAAGTAATAAAATTACTTTTGGAATGGAGAGATGCTCTGGAGATGAATGTGTTTTTTCAGAAATGTATGTCATCCTTCCTACTAATATCAAGCCAAAGTGCATTATTTTATTACCAATTCCATTGCAGGGAAAAAATGAGCCCAAATCAGGAGACAGATGAATAAGGTAAGTGTTCCAAAGCTGTACATCAAAATGAAGAGATTCATCAATGCAAATCAGTTCTTGGTTTCTGTGAGATCAGGATTAACACTGGATTATTCAGAAGGAGGTACGAAGTTCCTGCAAAATGCAGCAGTGAAATTTCACTCTCATTTACTCATGAAGATTAAAGCAGAGTCAGCAACTTCCCCAGGCACGGGGGAGGCAGTGTCATAGCCAGAATGACAACATGGGAGCCTCTGAACCACAGCCCTGAAGGTCACACTTTACCACTCTAGGTAATCCTACAAAAACCCATCAGGACTGGGCAGAAAGGAAGAAATTAATATACAGTCATCTAGGAGAACAGGAAGAATTAAGACTCTATAACCCAGCTAAAACACCAGGAGAGGGAAAACCCTGAACAAGCAAGGATCTACAACATAGCATAGGGGGAAACCCCTATGTTCTACTTATGACACATTTGTTAATAATGAAATTATAACCCAAACCACAAGAGACATTCTGTATCCCTTTTTTTAAATTTTTTTTTTTTAAAGATAGGAAATGGGGTCAGAATTCCTATTGTTGTGCTGTAAGAGAAACCTGTCTCAATCACACAGGCTTTGCGTATTAAGATTGTGAGATACTGGGATATCAGTTTTAGGAGATAACATGTGCCATAAGTATTTGAAATTAAGCAAAATTTTAGATAAATGTTTAAATCAAAGAACACAGAATCACAGAACGTTTTGGCTGGAAGGCACCTTAAAAATCATCTAGTTTCAACTTCCCTGCCACAGACAGGGACACCTTCCACCAGACCAGGTTGCTCAAAGGATAATAAATGTGGAAAAAACCAAACAAAAACCCCCCAAAAACTTTCCCTTTTACTAAAGCTACCTTCATTACACACCACCCATACACATATCCACTTCCTAAAGAGCCTCTTGAAATGACAGCCATTGAATAATGGCGTGAGGTAAGCCATGATCTCTTATTTCACAGACAAATATACTCAAATTTAAGTGCTGAAAGATTCAAGCTGAGAAACTCCAGCTGAAATCTGATCCAAATGTCTACTATGGGCCATTTCCACATTTCCTCTACCCTGTGCTTTATTAGCTAGAATTTCTAAACATAACTGGGCTCTTCCATGAATCTGGCAGCAGAGTCCAAGGCTAGGGTTAAACAAGGCAAAGGCAGGGAACTCTTCCTAAATTTTTAAGCCTCAATCAGTGTTTCCTAAGGAGTGACATTTTTTGTTTGGGAGTAAATGCAAACAAACAATCCATCTACCACAAACTTTTGTACTGATGTCACAGCATGCCTCAGGAAAATCTGTACCTCTCTCACTGCTCTGTTTTCCACAGCAGCTGAGTCCTTTTCCACAAAGATCCAAATCACAATTGTTTCAACGTGACTTTTTATCACTTCTAGTCACTTCTGATGGCAGAAACTTTTCTGGCAGAAAGCACAGTAACAATTTTGCAATTACACCTTCAAACTGGAAGAGAAGAGGTGTAGTAGGACTCAATAAAACTCAGTGGCTCATTTTCACATCTCCTAAATATATAGGAAATGGAATCTTGGATTTAAAAAGTCAGAGAATCCTCTTGTCATGCTCAGGTGTTGGCATCCTAAAAAGTGACATCTTCCCAAAAACTCCTTCTAAGCATTAGATATTGTTCTGGCCTCTACTTCTTCATTTTAGTTGGTAGCAGTAAATGTCCTCATTTTCTTAAATTCTTAGTGGTTTTAAGAGATTTTAATGTCTACTATTATCAGTTGATATCATATCCCCTTTACAAAGGGTATAATGACTTGCCTCTGCCATCAGGGGAAGTAGTATTCAGCCATAAGGTGTTTTATCAACTAAAAATTCCAAAACAAAAAAGATCTCACCAGAAAGGGAAAAAAGATCACCAAAAATGCATATAATTCTATAAATAAGCTTCAATTTTCAGATGCTCACACCAACAACAGCTAATTCTTATACTCCATAACCAATTACTCCATGTTGACAGGATCAGAAAGAACCATCAGCATTAAAATCTCTTTAAAACAGCAAGATTCAAAATCTTCGTATCAAAATGTGAAAAAAAAAAAATCATATTACATCAAAACAATCAGAAACTCTTTTGAATAGGAAATGCTTCATAGCAATAATGTTTAATTTCTTTCTGGAAATAGTAAGAGTTTTGTCTGGGGCACTCAAAAGCTGATCAAAGCCTTATATTTTGCATGGAAAGCTAATTACCAGAAAAGGCTTCTGGAAAGCAGGGATTAGGAACCAGTGACAAAAGCCTGGTACTTTATTTCAGTATCTGGCTCAAATCTTTACACCTCAATTTAGAAACAAATGGCCTACGTCAGATTGGTCATTAAAGGTCGAAAAAAGAATGTTCTGCAATAAGAAGTAATTATATGAATTTAGCATATTTAAAAGCAATTTTCTAGAATCAAAATAATAACAAAATTGCATGTTCACTTCTCTTTCTGCTGCCTAAATCTGAAAAAAATACACTGGAAAGTCCTTTCATCATTAATGTGATAATGCATAGTAGCAGTTTCATGCATTGAGCATCTAACGTGTAGGAAATCCTGTATTTCCCTACAGGAAATCCTCAAGTGTCCAAGGTATTTATTTGCATTTGAGGAGACTGAGGGGACACCTCAGACTGGGGGCTTCAGCATCCTCACAGGGGCAGTGGAGGGGCAGGTGCTGATCCCTTCACTCCCATGAGGGACAGGACTTGAGGAAATGGCATGAAGTGAACCAGGGAGGGTTAGGTTGGATATCAGGGAAAGTTTCTTCCCCCAGAGAGTGGTTGGGCACTGGAACAGCTTCCCCAGGGCAGTGGTCACAGCACCAAGCCTGACAGAGCTCAAGAAGTGTTTGGACAATGCTCTCAGGTACGTGGCTTGACTCTTGGGAATGTCCTGTGCAGTGACAGGAGTCAGAATTGATTGTGATGGGTCCCTTGCAGCTGAGGATATTCCATGATTCTCTAATATTCATGGGCTACATCCTGCATCAGATTGAAATCCTTCACTTACCCTTTGTCCACAGGTGGAAGGTGCATTTTTGTTACCTGTTTTCTTATAGTTTTTTTTTTGTTGCATCCCATCCTCCTCTCCCGCCTTTGTCTCTCCCCTTCCAGAAAGCAATACCTTAGCATTTGGATGCAAATGTCACTCCATGGCCAGCAGCATAATCAGGTGATTACAGTAGAATAAACCACAGTAATTTTCATACTTGGTCTCACAACTGGTGTTTTTTGTGGTTAAAAAGGCAACTTCTCACTCATCACACATTTGTTGGTCCCCACTCTACCTCCTGGAAACCAGCCTTTCTCATGTGCTGTACTTCTGATATGCCAAATCCAAAAGCTTTTCTTAAAAACTTTGAAATCAAATAGGCACAAAATGACACATTCAGGGACTTCTTGGCTCCTGTTCACTGATATCAAACCCTTTATATTACTAAAATTTTTAGAATGGGATCTGGACAGCACAGGAGGACTACATGCTTACTCTCTCAAGCATTTCGTTATGGAATATATGACTGAAGTTGCTGTGATGCACTTGCCACCAACAAATCACTGTCAATCTTTCCTTCAGCGAGATACGGAAAATGAAAAGTACAGTAATTTGAATAACGGTGGGAAGACCAATACCCCAGCAAATTTCTCCATCGCTTTTGCTTCCATTGCCAAATTTGTCATGAAGAAAGTCCAGAGACCAAGTGAGAACCCAGCACTAAAATTTCAACTTTGCTTTCCACAGCAGGTTCTACTGACCTTCATATCTGCCTATTGAAGCAGCAAGTCATCCAACACATATCGTAATTGTGTAATTTAAAGTTGTACTCTGTGGTTTAATAGACTTCGCCTATTCTATTAAGATTGCAGAAACCAAGGATGAGTATAAACTCTAATCAGATCACTGTGGTCCCTTATGAAACCTCTAACTACATGATCAAAGTTTCTATTTCCTGCACTTTTTAATACTAGTGAGCAAAAGTAAATGGTAATAGATATGATAAAACCAAATGGTTTTATGGTATTTGGATACTTTAGCCCACTCTTCTCAAAGAGTATATTCCACTGCTTCAGAAGAGCAAGTGTGAAAAACAGTCATATTCTTTCTGCTACTGTGTTGTTCAGTCTTGCCTTGCTGTAAACTGCCTCAAGACCTGCAGAAATAAAGTAAAAGCATCTTTCCCAAACTCCAGGAAACCTTGATGTGCAAGACCTCACACGATTAATCCTGCTGAACACAAGTCTTCTAGGAATTATTATTACCCACAATTGCTCAGTGGTATGGTCCAATGTAACACGACAGCAGCTTCTGTCCTTCTGTATTTATACAGTGAAGAGAGAGGATTTGGATTTCACTGGTCATGGCTGGGCATTATTACAACGTGAATAACAGTAACAGTGCATGCATTTAGACAGAAAACATGTTCTAGGTCTGGAGTGTTTCGTACCTCTTGCAGTTCTGCCACACAAGAAGTCTCCACTCTTCTGGAAATCTATACCCTATTTCCGAACTGGTTAGTACTGCAGAAACTTACCCTCCCCATTCCAACACAACCTTGGAAAAACCTGCTTCTACCAAGATCCATGGATTTTCTGGAGCCTTTCATGATGCTGTTCAGGCACCACACTTGAATGCCTGATTTCTCCACTGAGGCTGAGAGCTGACACAGGTACTACCCCAATGGTCCAGATCAGAGGTGAGGCAGAACAGCCAATCACCTCTGCAGCCCACACAAGAGCATCTCCCTTTTGAGAAATCCAGGCTGCAGGAGGGAGGGTGACGCACGCGCAGGGCTCGCTCGGCTACGGGGTCATGACGTGGCTGGGGCAGACATGCAGCTCCAGGGGCAGGCACCTCGAAAATCACCACAGCATTTGAATCATGAAATATGCTCTTCCCATACTGCATACATTTCATTATGTCTCACACATATTACTGAGACCTTAGGCAGGGGATGTATTTAGCTCTGATCCCTGTACTGATGTTCTTGTGCCAAACCAACTGAACATAATCTTTCTGTTGAGTGTTTTTGAATGAACCAGAGATACTGAACCAGCTGTGCCTAATAGGAACAGATGTAAACTCCTTAAAACTGTCATTTTTAGTAGTAACAAAGCATTACAGACACATAAGAAATTCAGCTTGTCTACTACATCATTTGCATTAGGACCAAAGATAGCTCTCCTCCATATATGTTAATAAAATTATTTTCAACATGAGTAAAAGGGAAAGAACCAGGAACACTCCTTTATCTCTGAATCCCACTGACACAGAGGATTTTCCTATCCTAAAAGATACTTCTCCAGCTTTACATTCAAACTCACGTCATGCCAGGTCACTAGTACAGACATTTGCCCTTGTAATCACTAAAAAATTTGCGTATGTACTCATTATTTCTGTAGGGTATCCCTATAAATTTCCACTCAAAAATAAAGCAAATGGCAACTTCTAATTGCTTTTGGTGGAGAAGGAAAAGGGACGCAGTCCCCTCATTTCCAAAGAACAGCAGAGCTTCACAGGGCTCAAAACAAGGGCAACAATCAAATTTCTGTTTCGATCAGCAAACAAGCAGGACAATAAACAAAGGCTAGAAAAGAGACAATTCTTGTGGATGAAGTTCCATCTTATTTTGAGTGTCACAGCACAGGTAGACAGGAAGAATCACCACCTCTTCCAGTACCAGGACCAAAAGGTAAAAGCATCAAATAAACCTAGCAAGACTCAGGATGAAAATATGAAGAGCCCAAGTAGGCTGATATGTGGAACCTGCCAAACATTTGTGCTGTGAGTCCTGAGAGTGGTTCAAGGGAGCACAAGGAATATCATACTGGCCTTGGGCATGACAGTGGGAAAACAAATCAGTGTGGGCAAGCTCCTGTTGTTCCTCAGTAAATTCCACACAACCAGTCTGAAGCAAGCAGGAAAAATGAGTGAATGGAAAGTGGAATCGAGAAAGGGAACTTTGAGAGAATGGGAACAATGTCATAACAATGCCTGTGCACAGCTGGGAGCCAGCCAGCACTGAGGGGATATCTCAACACCTTTTGTCCCTATATAGTGACAAATCTAGGCCATCTGCTTAGCAAGTGCACTATCACAGCATTCATTAAGGCAAGACAGGGTTCTTTGTCTGTGGGCTGTTAGCATCCTGTACGGCCGTAACCTGACACTGGCCTTTTGACCATGCAGAGCAATTTCAACTTGCATTTCATCATACATTTCTTAAATCCAGACCCTGAGAACAGTTTGGCAACAACCTGGCTTGTCAGTGTATGTACCAGCCTCTTTTCCACTGCAAAACAGTAACACTGAAAATCAGAAAGCTTTTGCCTTTGGACTTTCTCTTCCCCTCTCATTGCAAAATGAAAATAACCATTGTTCTAATTTGAGCTACCCAGAGTAAACTGACAGATCTCAGTTTCTTTCAGCCACAACAAAGCACTTTTTCCTATTCAGCTGACCAGGATGCTCTGATTTGATTTCCTCTTTTCAGGGCACCTCCATTCTGCTTTCCCTCACGGATCTGTGCCTCATCAGCAGTGCCATTTGTATTGGTCTCTACATTCTGCACCTAAGAAATGTGAACCAAAACTAGTAGAGGTTAACACTTGTCTAATTTTGTGGCCATACCAAAAACACTTTTGGCAGGTTTGGTGCACACTGTACTAAGAGTAAGTTGGTAACTAAAGTTTTGGCAACACTTGACCGTGGAGACAGCCTTATAAAGTCCATCTGGATGTAAAAGGAAAACCTGAGTAAACAGGACTAATCATCCTTGCAAATATATGCTGGACTGCCTGAAGATAGATTATTCCTAGACAAAAAAGAAGCTCTTCATGTTCACCCAGAAATCTTGCAATAATTAAATTATTTCCTCTGTAAACACAGCACACCATCTTAACGTGCATTACATCCAACTCTAATCTTTTTATTGATCAACCTTCCCAACTTTGCCTAACTCTCAAAGTAATTTATCTTCTCATTCAGACTTACAATGACACCAAATTTTACCAGAAAACAAAAACACCAACTCTGAAGGTTGTAACCTTTGTAAAATTACTTCCTGAAAAGTAGACTATAGTGACAGGAAACACCAGGGCTCCCCATACCTTAACTAAATCCACACCTATCAAACAATCACAGGCAAGATTTCTAGAAAGATGAAACTCGTGTGCCACACACCTGCTAAAGAGAGATGAAAATTACTTTCCCCAACGAGAGGCTCGGCTACAGCATTTTTTTATTTCTAAAGCAGTATCTCAATGTAGGTCCTTTCAATGGAAGATTACATCAAACATTGGTTTTGTGAAGAGATTCCCAATTGCCAACTATTTCCAGGTCGTTTTAGTCAAGCCTCCAAAACCAAAAGTCTGTCTTAACAAAAATTCCCCACTGACATCCTTGCAGGAAAAACTCACTCTAACAATTACTCACTTTGGGCTTGGGGTTTTTCAGCACTTTTTCCTGAAACAGTGTCCCTGATCAGGGACAATATTCAACTAGCTATATCCATTATTCACTCCTACATTTAAATAATAATACACTAGGGAATCCACTGCATTATCTGGAAACTATTCTACTTGTAGCATCTATCAAAAAGATAAGAAAGAGCAAAGGCTGAAGAAGGAAAGTGGTAAATATCTCCTTTTTATGGCTTAAAATCAAATGAAAAATAACTTAATCCTTTATTCAAATCTTCAACATGTTTCCACAAGTATTGAGCAGAATAAGAATATTAAAGGTTTATTTTCTACAGGTTATTGCTTAAAATGATGAGATCTGCAAGCAGAAGTCTGAAACACAGCTAGAAAGTGTTAAATCAACAGACCATGATCAAAAATTGGTTATCACTTTCATCAGACACATGAACTCTGCTCTGGTTCCTGTGACTCTACTGACAGTAACCCTGTACTATAACAGGAGTCTGAAAAAAACCTGCACATGAACTAAAGTACCAACCAAGATATTCACTTCAGCTGAATACTGCTTTGTTCTGGGTGAAGGAGAAAGGAGGCAAGCACCTTGATCAACAAGATGCCAAATGCCTCAATGAAACCACAACCTGTCCCCAAAATCCACCAGTCAACAAGTCTGCAAGGGCAGAAAATGAAAAAACAAAACAAAAAAAGAAAGATGTAAGTCTTCAGATTAGAAAGACAAGTCTAAACTGAGCGGAGTCAGATCCTAAGTAAAAACCTTTCCAGACTTTGAAGTTGTACAGATCAAGGGTTTAGTCAGTGTGTGTCATTTACTTTTAGTCACTTTCTAAAAGGAGAAAATCAGCCCTTATTCTTTAAATTAGGCACAAATCCTACCAAAAGTATAAACAACTCACTAAAACAAGAATCTTCTCCCTTTCCAAATCCCTGTTCCACAAATACCATCTCCCTTTCAAATATGTGGTGCTAATTAATCTTCCTTAAAAATTTAGGCAAGGCTTTTAAAGTGTTTCTTAAAGCTTTTCAGGCAGGGTGAATTTTCTTGTATCATTGTTTTAGTGTAATGGTATTAAATTTGGAGCTAAAGTGAGGTATAAATCAACCAACCTTTCATACCACTGCATTAAAACCAAATATATAAAAAACCCCACTCTATGACACGGTCACTGGTACCTGGCCCCAATGCTTTTTAAAGGCAGGGTTTTTCCAGTTCAGCATTTGTAGCACTACTTTATTCTCTGTGATTCCAGAGCAATTTAAAATAACTTAATTTCCTGTTTAAATGCAATCAACTCTGGTGAAGTGAAGCTGGGAGGACTAAACCAATTAATAAAACCCCAAGTAATTGCTTGCCCAGTAATAAATATGAGCTCAGACTGAGCGTGATAACCGAAATCTGACCAGCACAGCAAGTTGTGTGTTAACATTAACTGAGGGTTTGCTGTTTCTCAGCTCATCAATACATTCCAAGCCATCTCTTCCTCACCTGGTACATCCAATAAAAATGGTTAAAACAAGATCTGTTTTGTCCTGTTGGACCACAAATCCTGCAGCAGATTATTCAGCAGAAACAAATCATTCAAACTCCCGTGCACAATTTATTAAATGGTGCATATTAAGATTCCACCCTCCTGCCTGGATGTGCAACCCTCTTTGGTCTTTGAGAAGAATGAATGGACAAAGAGCTGATTTCAATTACATCTAGACTACAACCGGAGTTACAATTTTGTACACAATTTTGTATAGACCTGGCTGCAAACTTGCTGAAAAGTTCTGACAACACTCAGGCTTTGTTTTTTTCCTAAGTGCTCCAAGACCTGAAAAAGAAAACAGCAGGAAGCTGGAGAAAAGTTGACAACCCAGTGCTCAGCAGCTCACCTCATTAGAAATTGGTTACTATCAAGAATAAATACAAGACACAAATATAAAGTACCAGAAAAAGTTTGAAACTGCACAAATGTTATGATACTGCAAGCTCCAATAGCTACTAGGACTTGCTTATGACCGAACAAGAAATGTTTGTACTTATTTCAAAACCAGGAAATTAATATGTTCTTTAGAGCTAGGATTCCGCTGCTAATTAGCACTGAGTTAATGATTAAGGGACAGACACACACTAATAAAAAGGATGGTAGTAATGGCTGTGTTTAATCCAAGCCAAAGTGTATTCTAACCAACTTGCAGCAGATCCACGTCCCCTCTGATTGCAGGATCTGAACATGTAATGTGGGTTTCCATAATGCAATGACAGATGAAATAGTTACCCACCCAGTCCAGCACACCCTAAATGCTACAAAACTTTAATCGACTGCAGCGAGCAAACCAGAATGTATTCCACACAGCTTCAGCAGCTGAATTCACTGAGCACAACTGTGCTTCAAATCATGTCAGAACCTGCTGGGCAGCAGGGGGAGTATTTGGCTCAGAACTACACTCAAAATGAAGGAAACCATGAATTCTAAACACTTCACACCCTAAAGAAATCAGCCAACAGACATATGAAGTAGAAAACAATTTAGCAATACTATCTATGCCAGAGTTCAGTATCAAATGACTGCCTGCTGTCAACTTCAGTGGTGTGATACACATCACAAGATGCAGTGGCTTAGGTATCAGCAATAAAATCTGTAAACATTTTACAGTGGTGCATTTTCATTCTAAGCTGCAGAAAAGTGAAAGTTGCACACAATAAAAAAAAAAGTAGCATTAAGATAAACTGCAATAGAAGGAATAGTTTATCATCCCCAAACAAGGAATTCTCCTGGATTATTTTCATAAATGTTTCATATTTGATGCTATAAAAACAGAGTCAGGCACCTAAGCTTACACTGCCTTTGCAAAAGATGACAGGTAAAAAAACCACCTTCAGACAGGAAGCCAACTTTCTTCCTGTTGTTTAATCAACAATTACTAAGATTAGGCTTCTTTCTTCTTTACTAAAGTAATGATTAAATGATACACCTCTAGGACAGCATTTATGGCAGGAGTATATTCTGTGCACTATTCTATGGGGGACTAGGACAGCCCGGGGAAAAAGTGTTTCATGCAGGAAGCACAAAGAGAGGCTGCCAAAGGGTGAATGTGGGCTTCTCTTGCAGCAGCGAATGTAGGTAAAAACCCTCCTGCTTGGAAAGTGTCATCAGGAGAGGAAAAAAAAAAGTAATGATTCTTGCCATACAGGTAAGAACATATGAAAAAATGTGTAATAAAACCTCTTCTTCATGACGCCCCCATCTTTTTCCCCCCCCAGAAAGAAGAGTATAAATAGACTAAACAGCTACATGACAACTTATCAGCTCTCAGCATCCATCCCAACTCTAATATTGGCATCCAGGTAACACTGACACGATGTGCAAAGTCCTCATCTTTGGCTGTATTGCAGCAGTAATTCTCATGACTGCAGCTTATGGAGTACCTCTTAAGCCTACACTATCGCCTGCTCAAAAACAGCAACGTCTTGAAGCCTCAATAACTGATTTAGCATCCCTGAAACACATCGACAACGTAAGTGGTGACTTTCTTCAATCTGAAGATGCATTTGTATCTGCTTTCTTCTATGTGATTTTTTCAGAAAAATTAACTCTTTCCCCCCCTACCTTCTCTACAGAATTTTCTTGACTTTTACACACCGAATGACAAACGGGTGAGTTTGAATTTTCTGTTCAGTTTTAATTGAATTTAGGGAGTGCAACTTCTTAAAGAAACTTCTGCTTTTGCTTTTTATTCTCAAGCATGAAAAGGCTGACATGCAATATTATCTCATTGCCTCTGTGCAATACATAACACAAAATGAATACTTCGGATTCATCCAGCTTAAAACATGCTTGAATTGACAGGAAAAAAAGTGGTTCATGAACAATTTAAAGATGGTCTAAGATTTGCAGGAGGCAATACTGTTGTGTTAACTCTAACACGGGAGCAATTCTGAGAACGAAACCAGACTGATAAATAGATTAAAGCAGTATCCACATGAAATCACCCACATTTTATCTAAACTAGAGGCAGAGCCACTGGTTGGTTCTGTTTAAGATATTTTAAGTTTTCTGCATCCCATCAATGATGAAACTCAGTTATCCTCTACTTAATTCTCTTCATGCATAAAACTTAAGCAAGCCCTTCTGGATACATAAGCTGTAAATCATGTTCTACAGCACTGAGTTAATACCCAAGACTTATTCCCACAATACCATCATTGTGGCCACCTCTCTCTGAAACACAGCACATCAGCGTGCAGAGTGTTCCAAATACAGCTCTACTGCAGACAGGCTGCTGATTTGTACTACCCTTCACTCAGCCCAATAAACAAGAGCATGAATTATTTAATACTGGGAAGTAGTTAAAAGCTTTACAGTTATCTGTTAGCTTCTTTGAACCTCTGGTAAGTTTCTAATTCAGAAGACTTCTCACTTAACAACACTTTTGTTTCAGTACAGATTTAAAGTCAGATTCTGCAACCACTTCCTTATCTGTGTCCCTTTTCTCAGGTGCTGGCAGCATTAAGATCTGGCTATTTCGGAGCTCCAGGGCTTAAATGCAAATGTTTGGGGCTGATCAGTAACATGTTGTCAGGGAGTGCCTGAAATAGCTTGCAAAAGTGGTGCACAAAGTTATTTACCCTGTTCAAAAGCCCGCTCTGATGCAGATATTAGATAAAGCAACCAAAGTGCATCAACTGGAGATGCCTCTAGGAGAGGCCACCTGTTTGCTAACCCATGTTTTCAGATGGCAACCAGAAGTAAGGCTTGGTTCAGGAATAAATATTGCAGCTTTGTGTCCCCAAGAGATATTGCAACACCTCAAGTTGCAAGTCTTGGAAAGGTTAATTCCATAGCTTTTGAAAAGTGAGTAAGGTCACACTTAACATCCCCCAATACAACTTTAAGGGCAACAAATGAACTATAATACACAGCAGGTAACAAACAGCTCAGTTCCTGAGATGAGGATAAAAAACAGGGAATTGAGATTTTGAAAACTGGAACAAGGAAAACAAGCCACACATCTAACAATTTTGCTGACTGTTCTAGGAGTGCAACCACACAACTCTAGCATGTTTCCTGAAAGAACTGAATGTCTTGAAACAAGATGTGGACAAGGAGGACATGCAACATGTTATAAATATCGAAAAGAATCTCGAGGATTTGAAGGTATGCAATCTTTTACAAGTGCTACCAAAAAAAAGGGAAATAAAAAGAAATGTTTCACCGTTAGTGGTAAACCATGTCAGACTCAGCACGTCCATCAAAATCTTTGTTACCAACTCATGAAAATACAGGGTTTTGTACAAAAATACACTAAGATTAACTATGTGAAAATATCTATTTGCATGGTAATCTAATACAGTAAAATAGATTTAAGCCCTAGTGGTTACACAAGCCAACATTGAACAAAATATGGCATTTTCTTTGCTGAATCATGCAAAGCATCTTATGCTGACAAAAGCTTGCTTGTAGGAGCCTAACAAATATTTACATAGCAATGGCTTTGAAAACTGTGCCTTAAGTTTACGACTGGAGGGCCCAGGGATGAATGTAGTACACTCTGACACACTACTAAAACAAAATCCATGGCCTAGAGAGCCTCGTGGTACTTCAGGAGTACTCTTCAGGCTACAAATATTAAGGGGTTTTTTTTTGTTAAAGCAGAATCTTTATACAAGTTGATGTGTCATTGTTAAAACCAGCTAGCAAGAAAGTCATCACCAATCAATAAAATTCTCTGTATTGCAGGATCCTGGTTTCTCAAACCCGACATGCAAGAAGTGTGAATCCAATGAGAAGAAAAAGTTTGCCGAATTTCACCAAGAAATGACCAGCTTCCTGCAATCTATGCAGAAAGAAAGCGTATAACATTTTCTTTTTACTGCTACATTATTTATTGAAATATTTAATTCTAAATAATTTATATATTTTGCCATGTGGCAGTCTACTAGCTTGTTGTTCCTTTTGGGACCACTCAATGTTCTTAACGTGGGGGGTAAGAGTCTGTTCTAAGATCACACTTGATCCTTTCTGTAAGCCCTAGGGGCTCAACGTTTTTTGGAAAACTCCTTCATTGTCACTTTGACAACAACTTGAGACAACTATTTATTGAAAAAGCTATTAAAAGTTACTTGTAGATTATATTTAATAAATGTAATGGACATACAAAAATCATGTCTAGAGTCTTCTTTGTTATTATACTGTCCTTTTTACAGGTGGCTTAATACTCTTTTTTAAAAAACACACAAAAAACTCCAATGAAGCATTCAGCTGCATGCAAGTGTGCAGGTTGTCCAGACTCAAAGCAAGACACCTGCAGATAACCTTTTTTAAGCAATATAAAATGCCAGTTTATGCTGGCATACAGCACAAGGTATAGAATACCGAATTGTTTCCTCTCAAAAAGAAACCTTCCTTTTTTCCTGAGCTGTACTACTTAGCTACACAAGCTTCCTGCAGGACACATTTTTCTCACTGGTGTAAGCAAAATACGTAGTCCTCAAAATTCTTCAGAGACAGGGGAGCATTAGGAAAACAATAACACACCTGAAATAACAACTGTGCAGGTAACTGAGGTCCCAGAACAACAAAACTGACATGAAACTGAGGATTAATGTGTAAATCCACGTGAACACACTGCGTTGTCAAAAATCTTTCTGTGGAACCTCAGTTATGTCCTTACTCCCAACGCAGATGAGACTAGTAAGGTCAGTTATGCGACGTTGTAATTTTATCCAGAAAAAAACAATGTAAGAGTATTTTTAAGGACACAAAAGCCCCAACTCAATACCAACAAGACAGGCTGTAATTGATGAAAGTGAGCCTACTACAACAGCTATCAGCTATCGTCTAGACTTTGATGTGCTTTCCTGGTGGGTGTGGTATGGAGTACTTCACCTTACACTTAAAACCAGACTAACAATGGAAAAATCAGCAGTTTCCTTACATGCTGCAAAGACAAAATAGGCGTTAATGACAGCTTTCTGCCAAAACTGGGAAAATACTCACAGCACTGCTGTCTGTTTCTCTACTCATCTTCTCTTCCCACGGCGAAGGAGTGCTCTGTCCCCACCCACAACGACTCAGGAAAGTAAATACTGTCAGTCATGTCAGCCACAAACAGATAAGGTCCGGGCCTCTCCTCAAATCAGATGACAGTAACAACAAATACTTTGATACATTAGGACACAGAAGACGAGAAAACAGGCAAGAAACTTCCACATAATTCCTTCTACCTTGTCAATCTTCGTAGAAAAATCTTCTCTTCACATAGATTCCTTCTTACTCCAGGAATTCTTAAATGCAGCACCACACACAGCACATGGCTTTGCAAACAAACCTCTTCCAAGATCAGCTCATTCGTCTCCAGTGCTGGCCCAGATCTCAGCAACCAGAGAGAACGCAAAGAAGCAGTTTTCATTAAACACAATTCACTTAATAAATAAGGCTTCCTTTATTATTTCCTTAAGCACAAGAGCCCTCAACTTCAGTTGGGTAAAACCTACCCTGGAGTCAGTCTGTGCAGCTGGACATCCCATGTGAAATAACCAAGACATGTACCAAGTCCCTAAACAGTAAGCATTAGGAAGGCAGGAACAGCCAAATACTTCAGAAAGCAGGAAATGATGGTAAAGACATACTCACCCATGCATTCATAAGGAAAGGCAGAAGCTGGAGATCACTAACAATTTCACAAACACAAGCAGTGTGAAACTACATACGCTTTTTTTGGCATTTAGTCTGCACAAACTGCTTTGGAGTTGGGCTATTCAGAGACAGCTGCAGGTTTAGTCACGGAAGGAGGAGGCTTTGTCTGTCCTGGCTCCAGTTTCGGGGATCACTTTTGCACAGTATCCATGATCTGTTGTGGATTTTCAAAACATGTTCAGGCTGCCTTGCTTCCCATGTAGCACCTCCAGCAAGAAGCTCAAAACACTTTTTCAAAGAAATACTTGTATAAAGATTGACACAAAGAGCTAGCTGAGGTGTGAGGAAGGTGATTGTGCTACACATGGTTTTATGCCTGCCAAATCTACATCTAATTATAGGTAGGTCCACATTCTTAAACAGCACCTGCAGGATCAACTTCTGTATTTGCCCAAGCTTTAAAAGATGTCTTTAGAGAAAAAGGACATAGTTAAAAGCATCTGAAAACACATAACAAGATGAACTTTATTAGACACACCTTGCCCCTGTAAGTTGTAAAAAAACCAGAGCCCCTCAAAATAGTAATAAAAATTGATTTCCTGAGCTGCCTTCTCCTGCTTGATTGCACAGCTCTAGTATCAAATTGAGGTATGTGATGGTAGGGGTGTATGCTTATGTGACATTTATGTGACATGCACCTGACACGTAAACATATGAAATCTGAGACATGGTGTGATATGATACAATGCATTACAACATTGTACAGTGGATTAGTCCTACCTGAAGCAGAGGCTAAACTATCTGTGGGATCGTTTTTGCCCCAAAACCCAGGGGTACACAGTGGGTAATGCAGAGAGATGGGGAAACAGAATTTGCAGCTGAAGGGGATTTGATTTCTGGGTAAGAAGAGTCTGTAAAGTTGAACTGTGTAATACTGTGTTTATTGTGTGTACATCTAGGATGGATAGAACCCACAGTGATGGACTAAATTAACTCAAACAACATCCTGGAGGGAGAGCCATTGACTATGGAACTGAGACCTATGTTCATATGTAAGAAGGATGAACAATGTTCTGGTTCCAGCCAGGACAGGGTTAAGTTTCTGCAGGATCCAGGAGAGGGCACAGCCAAGACAGAGAGGTCATTCTATATCACCTCACATCATCACCAGGGATGGAGGAAAGGGATCCTCTTCCAGGGAGGAGTTCCTTCTGATTCAGAAAATGGTGGAGGGAGCTGCCCATTATTGTCAAGGACATTTATTGAACTTTTAAGACCCCTGCAAAACGGCAACACTATGCTCTAGCCTGGAATACAATGGCCATTCCCAAGAGTTCTTAGAAAACATGACATGGAACAAGTGCCACAATAGACCAAACATCACCACACAACTCCCCAAAGTTAAGGGACAGTAACAGAACACAAGAGAGCCAAGAAATTTCAGCCAATAGCCAAAAAAAGGTCAAGGACCGAGTAGTAACAAGTCAGCGAGCTTCAACAACTTGTAAATCAGCATAAGATCATCCCCACAGAAGACTCTACATATTATCTGGAAGAACAGATTAAGGAAAAACAAATACCAGGAGGAGAAACTTCTTTGAGAATGCTGTAACAGTAAGAATGTGAAACATGACTACAGCACAGTGCTCACTATTCCTGATGTATGAGAACACTGCCTAACTCCCCACTCTTGCATGATTTCCAGAAATCATGGAACATAACCCAAGTGTACTGTCTGTACATACCAGCACTCACAATATCAAACATGGTGCTTAACAACACCCTCCCAATGCCACCATATTTTTACCAGGACTTAAAAGGAAGTAAATTCCCTTGTGACAGGCACCCTTTTCCAGGTTACTGTGTATGCAGATAATTTCACTAGGACTTGTCAGTGCAGTGATGAAGTCATCTGAGGGTGCAGGAGTCCAACTCATCCATAAGCATTAACATTGGTGGGGTTTGAGGCAAACCACAAAAGCTGAAAAAAAAACTTGTTTCTGGTGACTTCTATACTACATTGCATTATTTTCTGATTTACAGCTTTGACACCTGCACAATGTTTTAAACCCACTACCAGAACCAGGAATTGTCACAAAACAGTTCAGTAACAGCTGGTCATTCCGGGTTTCACATTTGGAAATACAAAAATTATTTTTTACCTCTTCTAGTACAAACAACATAAACTATAAACCACTTGGCAAATTCACAGTAAACAAAACTCTCAGCAAACAATGGATGCCTACAGATAAAGCACAGACTGCCCGTTTCCTTTTTTTTTTCTGAAAGACTCTCATATTGGTATGCTTTTTTTTTGAAGAAATCCAACTTCTAGTGTTTTTTTTTTTTTAAAGTTACGAGAAAGGGAGGAAAATGAAGAAATCAATATACAGAAATCCTGAAACTATGAGGAAAAATTATTAACTCCATCTATGGGGTGGGGATTTGTAGGAACAGGAGTGAGGAAGCTGAAATGAGGTGGCATGGCAGAACAGATTTACATGTAAGAAAACATCAATTTTGGGAAAAGACTGAACTGCTGCAGGTGATTTAATAACTGAATTGAAACTGACAAGAAGCAGTTCTGGAATTGTTTTCATCCTGTAACTACAAACTTAAAGTTGAACATTTTACTACTCAGAACTATATTTACTGAAACAGATCATTCAAAGTGACTTATTCACACCACCTCCATCAATCACTGAACTGTTCAATATGTGGAGACTTCACAATCCACGATCCATAACTGTGCTGCTCTAAGTAGCTCTGCAGCAAGCTTTTAGCTTCTTGGTACAACTGAGATTTAATCTAAAAAAGAAAAAATAAAAAACCCTTTAAACATCTCAAGACTTACAGAGATCTGTGCTCTTTACTACCAACACGTAATAAGCACAAACACTGTAAAAATGATACCTCTCCCTGTGTCAGCTCACCTTTGCCTCGTGGTAGGTTGCAAACTGGAGCAGATCACCCCGTCCTGCTTCCCTGGCGAGCATCCTGAAGCGGCTGAACATGGCGGCCTTGCACAGGCGGCTGGCCAGGCAGGTGCCGCTGCGGAACGGGGAGCTGCGGAAACAGGGATGCAAATCAGCAACAAACTCAATACGGGGAGACTGCTCTGATCCTTACAGGGGCTTTTCCCTCCCTCCCAACACTTCGTGAATGCCATCATGCTGGAATTCATCTCAATTAGAATCCACCTCAATTAGAATCCTGATTTGTTTTATGCATTGTGAAAGCTAAAACATTTTCCTTACCGCAGGCACCGGATGACAGATATCTCTACTGAGAAAACTGTTTTGTTTGGTATCTTGTTATCTCACTGTGAACTTACAAGATCTCTACAACTTCACCTAATCACAGGATGCCTTCAGCTAACACAGGAGAGAATTTCTCTCATAGCTTAAAAGCTGAATACTCCAATAAATCAGCACAAACTCATTATTTCAAACAAAATGAAGATAAATGCTGACCTTTCAGTGGTTTTCCCACTTAACCCATCCACAACCTCCAGGGATGCATCCGACAATGTCCAATTCAAACTAAGTGACCACTGGTTCAAATCTGTTTGGATTGGCAGTGCAGCTTTCACCAAGTAAACATGAGATCTGTTGACCAGGTAAGGCATGGGAAGCTTTGAAATAAGTTCATCATCCAGGCGCTGCTTTATGGTTATGTCCAGTCCTTTTGTATCCTTACAACTTCCATTTCCTAGTTAACAGGACAAGATCAGTCACATACATCAAATTAAAAAGTTAAAAATGCAGATACTTCTGCATTCTTAATCTACTATAGACATTTTTTCACATAACATCTATGTTTGTAAAGATCAGTTCCAATATTCAATTCACAGAACAAAAATTATTTCCCACTTTCTTCCCCAGAGGCACCATTAGAAAACAGAAAATACACTGAGGAGTTTGCCCACATTACCTCACATCCAACAGCATTTCTGGCTGCCTACTAAATAAATATACCTAAGTGTATTTACACTTTGGTCCACTGCATCTCAAGGAACAATTCTGTAGTTCTCCAAAGAACTCATGGTTTAGTTCATGCTTTATAAAATGCCATTAGACTGGAATATGAAAACACACGACCCCCCACCCGGAATTTGCACTGAACATACCCACAAGAATGTTGCTGATGTACATGGGTTCAATGAAATGGCTCAGCAAGGCTCCCTGAAGACCAACCACCTCCCACTTGGTCAGTTTGTCACCAGCTGACATGCTGCTCACTCTGACAGTCTTGGGGGGACAGCAAGCAGCCAGGTAAATCCTGCCTTCTAGAGCAACGTGCAGACTCAGCTCCTCACTGGCTTCATAAGCAGATATGGACTGGGGACCAAGATGCCTACAGGAGGACAAGAGAATGGGTTTCAGTGAGAAGGCACGTTGATCCCAGAGATTAAACTAAGTGGTATCTAATGCTGTTTCTCAGAAAAAAAAAAATCAGTAAATCTAGCCCTTGTATTATCTTCAATGTCTGTAATTCTTAGGAACACCAGATTGAGCTGCTCAAGTGCCTAGAATACTGAAATCAGTATTTAAATAGGAAATAGCCACTTAATCTAATCTTAGCCACCAGTCTGCACACATTAAAAAGATCAGCTGCAAACAAGCTGTCACTTTTTGTCTACTCACACTCTAGCAGAAGTTACTTGAGAAAAAACAGCTCTAAGGTTCTTAAAATCTCCTTTAAAATATAACTCACACTGTGATTGAAAATACTTAAATAAGAAGATAAAAGACATAAGGGAGACAAAACAGGGGCTGTTCTGAAGTAAAACAGTTCTTCCCCTTAGTTACCAAGGGGTAAGACATCGAAGCAGAGCCTTTTGTTTCAATTCAAGGCTTTTTGTACTCCAATCTTGTAGCGCGTACAGTGGCATTAAGTCATTACATCCACTCGCTCAGAGTTTAAATTCATGATTTAAGAGTATTTTAATAGCATCTTGGGAAGAGGGCTAACAGGTTATTGTCTGTAATAAACAAAAGCTATGACCCATACAAGTTTTCAGTACCATTATATTGAGCTGTATCTCGTATTTATCACTACTACCCTGCACATTAATGTTCTCAAAACTAGATAAAAATTAATCTTCCGTTGTATCTTGGGAAACACCACGGTACTTACACCTCTGATTTTAACTGAGCAGTTCCCTTTGGAAGCTGGTTCATATAGAGTGAGAGAATTATATTTTGCTTTAAGGTAAGCAGCTTCGAGCCTGGTGCTGTGCAAAATATGGATCTCTCTGCCTTGGCTGGATTTTTGTTATAGAACAGCAAAAGATGCCGGTACAAATATCTAAAAGAAAAATACATTCTATATTTTATACAATATATAATCCAGGTATATGTTTATGTTATTATATATCAGTTTACATAACTATAGCATTCGAGTGCAGAAAACTGAGACAAAATGGCTGCAAGGGAAGGATTTGCAGAGACATTCCCACCTGAGCAGGGAACGCCTGGCAGTGACAATGGCATGGCTGTCGTGCAAGAGCCTCCCACAGGACTCAAAGCTCCGGCTGTAGTTGCATTCTCCTGTCCCCAGTGCCACCACTTCATGCTGCCCACCTAAAACCAGAGATGCTGCTGAGTTCACCTGGCCTGGCTGCTCACCAAGCTGCTTCAGTGCTCTGTGGGAAGAGGTTTCCCACTGCCCAAAACTCACAATCAAACCAGACTTGCCCTTTTCAATGATGAAGGCAGCCAGGGAACTGCCACAGCTGTGGTACTCGGGGTGTTGGGAAGTCAGGCGGTTAAACACTTCCTCAAGTGTTTGTGAGAGCTTTTGATAGGGATGCTCTCCTCCTAAATGAAACAACAGAATCCATCAAGACACGAATTTGCAGGTGGGGAAAAAAAACAGACATGAGCAACTTGCCAAATTATAACCCTGAACACATGGTATAAGCACAACCACATGTACTTTCAGGATTCTGAAGATCCTCAGGATTAAAAAAAGCTCAAGAACACCTGAACACTTGAGGCTTTTATCATCCATTATAATGACAAGAGATATAGTCCAAGTCTGATCACCTACTGCACACTAGCTCAAGTAAGGACAGAGAACAGTTTCTATTTCTCTCTCACCTGGACTGGTGATTGAAATTCAAGCAACTTACTGAAGTTGTGTCCTTCTGTAGAACTGACCTAGTAATACGAGCCCTTACAGCCTTCAAATATGTTTAAAACAACAGTAAAAACACAGAGATCACTTAATGTATTAGAAGATGAAAAATTTTTAAAAATAAACTATTTGCTGTGCATCTTGAATCAACAGAGGAAAAACAAGACTATTCCTTACCAGTCCTTGAAACACATGCAGAGTTTGCTGGAGGTCGGAGTTCAGCAGGAGCACAGGAAAAATCTAAGAATTTAACAACATTTTGAAGTGGGATGGTCATTCCTAATTTCTAAACATGAATCTTGCACCATTTCCAGCAAGTCAAACTTCCCAATTCTCTATGAATTTTCTTTCCTGATTCTGAAGTCCTTGTAAGCTTAGAATGATTCAGACAGCAAAATTCAAGATAAAATATTGTGGCAACTGAACTCTGTTGAAAGCAGTATCTCAGTGGGGAATCCTTTTAATCATAAAAATTCGAACCCCCTTAAGATGCAGTTCATGTTGCCATACTTAGTGATCATCAAATCAAGTGCAACAGCAACAAATTTATTCCTTCAGTATTCCTGGCATCAGTTGATGCAACTCTTAATAAGACAAATAAAAATTAAAAGCAGTTTCAGAACCAGAGATTTGCCCCAAGGATTCAAGAAACCTAACAGAGTTTCTTAATGCTGCAATAACTGCAGCATTTAATAAAACCACAGATATTTTGCACAGAACACTGTTAAGCCAAGCATTTCAAGTTCTAATCAGGTGTTGCTACAATATTTACCTGAATCTTCAAAAGACTTTGCCCCTGTATTCTCCAAGTTAAGTAGCTCAGCAAGAGCCAGTTTAGCTGCATTTAATTTAGACTCCTTCTTGTTCTTTCCCAGCCCAGTCTTGTAGCTAACACCATTTACCACAGCACAAAAGGCAAAATAAGGCCTTATGATGTCACCTTTAAAGGAGAAGAAAAAAGCAGATGCCATCAGCAAAATTATTTTAAGGCACTTCACCCATAGCATTACATCCTTATACTAATTCCTAGAATAAATACAAGACAAAAAGACAATTCTGGCAAAGTACAACTCTCATCCCTACCCTCCCCAAAAATTTTGGCAGCTTTCCCTTCACACACTCTTGACTAAGTTCTGGTAACAGTCATAATTAAACATAATCCACCTGACCTATTTCTGTAGCACCTCATCATGAGAAAGAGCTGCAGAGACAACAAAAAGGCAGCCAAAAATCCAACGTATATGGGGGTAGTACAATCAACAGTAAACAGGTTCAGCTGTATCAGCACCATCAAATCAACTCAGATCATCCCAAGGGTAAGCAAATACTACCTAATTTGGAAGCAGAAATATTTACCTGCCACACTCGTTTCTTTCAATTCAAGCTCCAGGTGGTGCATTTTGGCAAACATATGCAAGGCAGATACTGAGTTTATTACTCCCTGTTTGTATCTTTCAATGAAATCCAGCTCTTCCTGTGAGGGAAGGGCTGAAAATGTGGTGGTGTCTGCTCCTTTAAAAAGAAAATGTCCATAAACAAAATTAAGGAGAGAACTAACACACTCCCTGAAAATCTGCTTACAATAAATGCTCTTCAGACACTTCTTCAAAAAGCAGCCCAAAATTTACTCTAGAGCATTACTGCTTCGTAATGAACTCTACACTAGCAACAACAGAAATTTCAAAAGGTGTGTACATCCTCTTTTAAAAGCATAAAAGCTTTTACTTGTAGTAAATCCAGTAATCTCTGAATACAGACAGGTATTACCAAAAAATACAACATATATCCCCCCTCCCCTCTCTTGTGAATCAAGAAGTTGCTGAAAGCAGACAGCAAACAGTAGAACCTGTGTTTTTTCCACATAAAGCGGTGCACTATCTGCTAAGACACCATAAAAGTTTCAGCAACCACTGGATGGATAAAATCATCAGCTTCAGGGCTGTGATGTACCCAAGCACAACCAAGAACAACTCCCAGCCAAGAACTAAAAGAAATCCTCACTCTTAAGTGTTTTACCAGGTGCCTTGACCTCAGCACAACTACTCTAAGTGACAAAATTCAAAATACATCCTAGGACATCTCAAACTGCACTTAAAACCCTTCACAATGTCATTTATGAAAATTCACGCAGAACATATTCTATATTTTGTCAGTATTTTTAACGTTTAACTTGAACTTTATAACTAGGTAATACTGCTGCTACATAGGCCACCCAACAACAAATAGATGACAAACTTCCAGCACAAAAACACTTTAAAAGAGAGGAAACAATTTTAAGGAAATGCTAAAGAAGTCATGTAAGAAAACACAGTGATAACAGAAAGCAAAGTTACTCTCAACAGTATTAGCAGGCAATCCCGGTGTATAAACTGCAAGCTATACCTGGATTTTTCATCACTGTTGGTTCGCTGAACCTCATAGAACGTGGAAGATTCAGCCTTGCAGTTACAGGCTCGGAGAGATCCTTTGTAATTGAATGTCTGAGAACCTCGGGTGCCAAAATCTCCTCAGGCGCGGGGTCAAAGGCGAACATTGCCGCACCCTCAAAGCAGCCAGGGCTGCTCGCCATTTCGGACCGACCTACGGAAACCGAACACTAACGCTGCCAGCAGTAAAGACACCCTGCAAAAAACCCATCAGAGTCCTCCTAGCCAAGCTATTTCACAAGAACACCAGAAACAACTCGCTCAGGGCTGGGGTAGAACCCAGACCCGGCGTCCTTCCCCGCAGGCCGCCCACTTCTCCCCTTTGTTAAAGCACCTTCCCTCACGCTTAACGCGGCTCTGCCCCTCAAAGGACACAGCTCCTCAAGCCGCTCTTGAAGGACTGAGGCGAACTAAAGCATAACTAAAAAAAGTAAAAAGTAAAGCGAACTAAATTTCTCGAGTTTCCAGGCCGAGCTGGCGCTGGAGTTAAAGTGTTTGGTACCTGTATCTTCCGCCCTCGTCCTGCTGCGGAGAGTTCCTCAGCGCTCCTCCGCGGGCAGGCGGAGCACGGCTGAGGCCACACGAAGGTGGAGGAGCCGGGGAGGTGCCGGCTGCCCTGGGGCAATGGCCTCACAGAGCCGAGCAGCCCTCACGCCTCAGCTCGCCGGGCCTTCAGAGGCGGGGACGGCCCCACACCGCCCTTCCCGCCACTTCGTGAGGGGCGCGGCCCAGGCGCGAAGCCACTGCTGTGCCTGAGGGAAGAGCTGAGGGAGGAGCTGAGGGAGCACCTGGGGGATTGAGGCCGCCGCCCGGTTTTACCCCTGTGCTGCCGGCTCGGCTTCAATAGCGCTTCCCAGATACCTGCTCGCCTTCTCGGGCCGCTCCCAGCGGGCATGGGCGGCAGCCGAAGCCGCCACAGCCGTCAGGGACCGGGAGCAGCCGGTGCCGATCCCAGCGAACGCGCCGCGTCCCCGCTGCGTGAGCGGGGCGGCGCTTCCCGCCTTCCGGCTGCTTCCCGAGCCCCCGGGCTTCACCTCACTTAAACCACACGCGGCAAAGTCACACTTAAAACACTCCCTTCTTCTTGTTCAGCTTCCTTAATTAATACATAAAAAGGTCCTGTACAGTAGTTAAATTTTATTACAAGTGTAATAAACTTCATGATTTTTAGCACTAAGGCAATCACAGTTTCATAAGTTATATATATATATATATATATATAATTTACACCAGTCTACATTGACAAATCAATTACTGGTCACATCAACAAGGGGTTTGTGTTATGGCAAGTAAAATCTTAAGAAAATTCACAGTTAATCTGCAAGTATTGTAAAGATGCAGGATCATATTGCACATCATAAAATGGACGCTGAGGAGCAGATTTACAGTGTTCCAGCTATTCCTTCACAGAATATACATTGGTCATCATCATCATCATCATGCAATAACTTCAAATACAGAATGGTATCAAGTACCACAGTAAACAGTTACTCACAATGTAAGTTTTAAATAGAGTAGCAAAAAGCTGTTAGGTTTCTCTTTAAACCATATTTAAGTTCTTAAAATATAATAAAACACTTTGATAAAATCAAATGGAGTTAGGGTTGTCACATTGTACTTTTAATATTCTTCTTTGTCTTTTCCTTTCTTCTCCTTTTCATCCTGTAATGCAGTACCAAGTTTCTTTATAAGGACTGACAAAACTTTGTCCAAAGGATCCATGACACCACGCTGTAGCCACTTAGGGATAGTAGTCCTTGCATGGTGAAAGCCCAGCTTTTGGAGGATGTAGTCAACACCAACAGGATCAATTTTTCTCCCAGTCCAAGATATTAATCTAAAAAACCAATAAATAGAATTACTCAAATATATAAATACAGCCAACAAACAGTTGTATACACGAAAAATCCATTTTCCCCAGTGTACTTGTGACCAACTTAAATCTAACAGGTATGGTTTTGACCTTGATTTAGACATATAAGCTCAACCTGGTCAATGAACATCTTCTCATAGGAAAAGGATGTTTAAGGAGGTGAAAAACCTAACTGAAATTAATGAGTTTAAGTTTACTGTGTCCTAATTCAACACTGGCTTTCATCTGCGTAAATTCTAACCCAGACATTACTACACAGCCAAAGAGAGTGCAGCTAAAGGTGCTTCTTACCTGAGCGTGGGTTCCAAATGCCAAGTATTGCACATAAACTCCCTCCAGTCAACTGTAGTGTAGGTAATGCTTTCCTCTGCCTCTTTGTCAGTGGAGCTGTCCTCAAGGACACCAACAGAGTTCTTCTGCCCTGGACGAGCAGCCAAAATGCGAGGAGGAAAAATTGCTGCAAAGAGGAAAGAGGAAAAACCACCAATCAGTCATGAGCAGCTCACTTGGATTCTTTTTGTAAACAGCTTAAATAAAGCAAAAGCACAACAAAATGAGAACCATCTCATGTTTCCAGGATTTCTGCATATTGCTTAAGAGTGAACATGCCAAATTTGAGCGCTGCAACTGAACACATTGAGGTAGAAAAGTAAATCCTTTTGAAATCAGAAAAATGCATGTCTTAGAAAGACTCCACTGATGAAAGGATTGCAATAACAATAATAAAGCTTCCTAAAACAGTGTTCATCAGGTGTCAAAACAGGAGCAAGATTATGACTTAGAGTATATTTACTGTCAAATAATGTGACAACAGCAGATTATCAGACAAGTATTACTCCATGAACAACAACTCACCTTTTTCTTTTTCTTTTAGGTAAGCAGACACTAAGTCATGCAGAAACATGATCAGTTCAGCATCCATAGTCACACAAATGTGGTCTGTGAATTCAGTTACTACACTGCATTCCACCTTTGGTTTAACACTTGTATCTACAGCCAGATAAAAATAGTATCAATGCATTTACAAGGACATAAAGTAAATCTAAAAGTATATAGAATTTGAATGCAAATAATTTGAAATGTGTATTTTTCATTGAACCAGCAACTCTTGAGAGGAAGGACCACAGTTAACATTTTAATAAACATAAGGAAACCAAGCCTATGAAAACAGCCAGCGTAGCTGAAATATTAATTTCTCTTAATAAGTTTTTTTCTTCAGCAACCAGTCTCTGCACTAGATCTTCACTCTCAAAATAATTCCCTCTACATTTTACAAAATGTTATCTTTTCTTGCAGATCTTCAGCAATTCTCAAATTAAACCCTCTTATCAGCACACTACCTTTGCCTTTAACTCCTAATTTGCGAGAAATGGTTTTTGTCCAAGAAAAACCAAATTATGTTTTACTGCACCTTGTAATGAAGGCTCTTGGGGCTCTTGAACATGAATAGATTTAAAATCCAGCTGCATCCTTGGCAACGCAAAGATGGTTTCAGTTTCATGGTTGTAACTGGAGCCACCCCTGAAGCCACTTAACAAGCTTGAGCTTTTCACTGTCGTGCTGCTCTCTGGGTTGTTGGCATCAACATTCCGAAGCAGGTTCAACTCTACAGGAACAATGGGAGATGGTAAATCGTGACAAGGCAAAAAAGTTAAGAACAGCCACTTGTGAAACTGCTGCTGTATGATTATTGAGGAGACTTGATCTTTTATTCTGCTCCCAAAAGCGTGGCTAGAAAAGGTCCATCAATTTGTTGTTCATACACTTGAGATTTATTAGCTTTTCAACAGCTCCATCTGCAAGCAGATCAACCCCCAGACTGAATGAACCTGATCTAACCTTCATTCCTGGTGGCTGTCACATAATTGAACCACTCCTTCACACTGGCAACTCCATGGGGGGGATTTTCGTGGCGGCGCCGTGTTATCTTCGTGATGGTGGCCATGGGGCTTTCCAGGGCCCCACAGGGCTTGGTGACCATGGTGTTATGGCCCAAATGAAAGTCCAGGGTTTGCACAATGTACGTGGAGTGTTCACTGGTACCTGCATTGAAGGTGTGGGCAGCGTGGGGTGGGAGAGGAAAAAAAAGTAAAAGCCTCTTAGTGAGGTTAGTGGAATTTTCTCTCATTCTCCTACAGGTTTTTAATATGAATAATTAGTGTGCCAGTGGAATTTAACCAGGTATAAGGCTTAAAAACAACAGAGAAATTAAATTCTCAGTAGCTACAGCCAATAAAACTTCACAATATTAAGAAAAATATACACAGTAAGATCATCAAAATTCATCATACAGCTAGAAAGGACTACACAAATACACACACACTATTAAAAAGCCAGGCAATCCACTTGGTAGGCTCATTATCAGGGAGCATATCCAGTACATCTGAAAATGTACTTTGCATTATTCCAGAGATAAAGAAAATTGTGGTAAAGATGTGGAGTGAATAGACTATTTTTAGATAAGTGGTGTATTTTTGGGAAATAGTCTTGATTCAGACAAAGAAAATAAATTTTTCTTTGATTTCTTCTTATGTAATAATACTTTATTAAAAACTCATTTAAAAATATTTAGAGAAATGAGTAAACAGTTTAAATTACCATCTTCCAAAACTTTCTGGGCTTCTGTCCAAAATGCAATATTGGGCTCTTCCAGGTGAAATAAGGCCCATGATTTTGAGCGGAAATTAGGTCCATGAAAACAAGCCAGGGTCATATGGTTCCCGTGCAGGCTCATGGATCCTCCAAATTGCATCCCATCTTCTGGCAGGGGCATCTGGAACAGGGAGATGTGACACCCAGATACCACCTTCAGAACTCCTGGCCAGTGGCGATGATGAGCTGCATCCAACACTGCAGAGCAAACATGAACAACAAACTTCAGGGAAGATACAGAAAAAAATTGCTGGCATGTTTATATTTTTGGTAAAACATGGAATTATGAGTGATATCTATTTCACTGACACTGTCTCTTAGGTAATTTTTGCAATTAAAACATTTTAATTGGGAACCATAGTATTTTTTTGGTAGCACTTACACTGCTCGTGTGATGTTCTCTCTAAGTTGTTGGCCACTGTCTTGGGAGGGAGATAAGGAACAGGCCCCCAGGTGGACAGAGCTCGCTTGCTTGTATCAAACTGCTGAGTGAAGAACTCCTGGAGCTTCATTCCTATTTTTATCAGGTCTGGTGTAGTTGACCTTGAAATCATCACTTGGAAGATATCCCATTTCAAGTCCCCATGGACAAATATCTCACTAGATATTAAAAATAGCAAGAAAATTAGCAGTTAATATATTTCCTAGTGACAATTAAAAAAAAAAAAAAACAAACAATGAGCCCTTTGCATTCTAGCAGACACATTTCTAGTTAGAAGTATTGGACAGAAGATATTTGACATTATCAAACATCATACATTTTAACCACAGGAAATATTATTACCTTTTATCAGTCATGCTCGAATCCAGATTATTATACAGATTAATTTTCCATTCATCCTGCAGTTTAAGATCAGCATTACTGAAGATTCCCATTAGGATACTGGATCCCATATAGTCAACACGTGCTTCAGTAGAACCCATAGTAATTTCTATTTTATGATTGGGCTGTTGGTTTGGGTGTTCAGAAATATGAGCTGAAATAGAACCAAAGCAATACAGAAATACAGAATTAAAGAGATGAAAATCAGTTTTTCCAGTGATATCACCTTTATTGACTGGAGCATATGCTGACAGCAGGAGTCTTTCCAACTTACCCACCATCTCCAGGGTGTTAACATCTATGGTACCTCCAACAACTCCTCCTCTGGAGTCCAGCTGGGATCTTCCCAAGCCCACAGACATGCTGATTTCCCGATCTCTGCTACTTCCCACAGACAGACGGCCCTGACTTTTCAAACCACTGGTGGTCCACCTAGAACAGAGGTGAAAATAGACAACTTTCCAGGCTGTCAAAAGAGAAACTGAGTATTGTCTACTGGAAAGCAGTAAATAATAGTTTAGGCATGTGTGACTTCAGGATTAAGCAACTACAGAATTCATGAGGGGATTCTCAGTTCAAAACTGAAAAGGGTAGGATTTTAAAGCTAAGAGGCAACAGATTGTTAACAGTCTGTGGGGAAAAAAAATGGTTTTTTTGCCCCCAAAACACCAGCACCTGTTAAAACATTCTTGATCATATTTTATACTTACGTAGTATTGCCCATTACATTGCTCATATTCATTTGAACATTTAATTGTTTTAGGTTCATAGCAAACACAACCAGTGTTTCCCACGGTGTTCCTTGCTGGCTTCCAGCTTTATTCGACTTATTAAAAGGAGTTGATGTTTTTGAGAGAGTATCTAAAGAGAAAAAAAAAGTAGACAAAAATTTAAATTATTCTACACACTCGGAAGAACTGGCAGAACATATCCATTCCGAATATTACAAAAGGACCAACAAGCACAATATTTGTAAAGAGCACAAAACCATGAGAGAAAATCAGAGAGAACTAGAGGATTTGCAATATGCATTGTTCTGGCTGTCACAGAAATGGACTCACAGATAGGGAAATTTTATGGAAAATACGCTAACAACTTTCATTCATCCATTTTATGCAATTTCCCCTTATCTAAGCCATTGACTCTCCAGTGCCAGGCACTGTGGAAAAGAATATTTTCAAAGCAGTAATGACATACTCCTTTGATACAACTGATGGAAACACTTTTTAAAATAATTTAAAGTCATTATCTACTCACCTCTCTGAGGCACTGAGGAGTCAGACACGCTCCTGGATCTTGTGACAGCTGGAGACTTGAGGCTGTGAGATGCTGTCCCAGGTGACATACTGCTGCTGGCACTGTGCTCACTGAAAACATTGGGTGACTGTGCCATGTGAGTGAAGGAAGCAGACTGGCAGGGCTGCTCCCATGTCCTGCAGTATGCTTTCCTTGAGGATTCAGGAGAAAGGTGCTGGCTCACTCCTTCAATTGAATCTGGTGTGCCAGGGCCTGATGCTACTGGAGAAAAAGCAGCACAGGTAATACAGAAAAAATATTTCATTTGTGTCTAATCACATCCTCATGTATACTAAGTATTGTGAGAGTATCCAAATGTACTTCATTTAACGTAACTAAAAGTTTTCTTTTTTTCTTGTTTATCTATCATAGTACTAGGGAATGGTTTGGGAAGGGACCTTAAATATATCAGGGATGCCATTTATTAGATTGGGTTCCTGAGGGCCCCATCCAACCTGGCCTTGGAATATGCTCTTTAAATTATTCAGTGACCTACATCAGCAATTTTTCACTTCTTCCATCTAGGATTTCCTATCAAATGTCTCTGAGTGACTGCATAATACATTTACATCTATTCAATGATGTGACACAGATAATAAATGTTTAAAAAATTCCTAGGGTAACCCTTTGTGTAACAAGCTTTTTTCTGACAAGCAGCAGTCTCCTACCTGGCAGATTTATTGTCTGATCACCCAGGAAAAGCCTTCTGGCAATGCTTCTCCTGTACCAAGCCCTGGGGAAGGCCAGGATCTCGCTGAGGCGGCGCATGTCGTATTTGAAAGAAGCAGATCCTATGTCACAGACAGCTGAAAAAGCACATGCACACAGTTGTAAATTCCCGGTAATAACAGGTTTTGGTAACCAAGTCAAATTCTCCTTCACTTAGCAGTATTGTCTTTGCTATCATGAAAAAATTGTTTTCCTGAGGTGTTGCCATGTCTCCAAGTCCAAACACAGATTATGTTGAGTCCTGCTTGTGTTGGATGTGCCTCAGACTCCTCATGGGAGGATTTTAATGGCAGATTAATCACAGCTATCCTGCTGTTTGCCCAGGAAGTCAGGATCCCATGTGCAGGGGCAGAAAATAAGTATATAGATGTTACAACAACAACAACAAAAAAAGCTGCCAAGAGTAAAGTCCATCACTGGAACAGCAGTTCTCTAATTAGCTGTGATTAAAATGAAAGAAGCATTTACCAGATATGTTGATCAGTGTGGTGTCTATCTTGCTGGTAGCCTTGCTTGCAGACTGACTCTCAAAGAAAGAGGAGCCTCCTGAACGCCTGATCCGTGACAGGCTGACTTTCACAAACTCCAGGTTGATGCTCAGGGAGTCCTTCCGGCCAGTGACTGAAGTTGGCTCCTCATCCACGTTCCCTAGAAGCAGGAAGGAAACATTTTCATCTTCTGTGATCCTTTCAGATCTGCAGTTTAGAAACCCAAGCCACACTTGGATAATATTCATAAAAGCAGACAAAACTTTGTTCCGTACCCAAGGCTCCCGATCCAGGGGTTAGCACAGTAACAGCTGATTTTTGTTTTCCAGCTCCGTAGGGATGGAACACGTAAAGGGAGAAGTCAGACATGCAGGCAGTAAAGCTCAGGCCTGAAGAGCTGCTGCTGGAAGTTGTCAGATCTGACTGACTGCTGCTGTGCCTCGTCCTGCCCAGAGGGCTGCCGAGGCCAGGCGATGAACCTGGAGTCAATTTTTGGGGCAAAAATCAGATTTTGAAAGCATTTTCAAACATGAAATAATGCTTAATGTTAAAAGCAGTATTAAGCAGACCAAATATACTTCAAATTATGCCCTCTAGCAGCAATATAGCTTAAATATTCTGTATATAGAATTGACATTCACACACGTATTACCTGGTGCTCCAGATTTACCAGCTGAACTCTTTGAGCCACTCTGTGGAGTACTGCCACCAATGGACACACTTTCTGATGGGTATGTTGTGCCTAAAGTTTCCAGTTCTCCTCGGTTGGAAGAGAAAACAAGATCCAGGGAAGGCAGCTTCAGCATACATTCAACTCTGGACACTGGCAAGCAGCTGAACTTGATTTGAGAGGGCTGACAGGCAGAAAGAAAATAAAGCATTCAGAAGGGACACTTGAGTTTTTGTTCTTTAAAAATCCAACTTAGAAGCATGGATTGTTTAAAAGACAGTGACTAAAGCAAGGTACTATCCTGATTGTTGAGTTAAAACCTCACCTGGACTCGTACATAAACCACCACATCTACAGGGAATGAGGAGTATGCTGATGTTGAGGATGACACCAAGGATGTTGTGGACTCCTCTAAAGGATCTTGTATATCAAACTGTCCCATGTCTTCATCCTGGGAACTAACAGCTTTTAACAAGTATAAGAACTCATTAGAAAGAGGAATTTGAAGAGAAAAGCAGCTCAATACCAAAACAGCACAGAGAGCCAGAATACAGCTAGGCAACTGACCTGTGTAATTCCTTTCAATGGGTGTGATGGGAATGGTTTCAAGGGCTTTCTCCAGGAAGTCCAGGAGGCAGGGGCTGATCACCATCTCCTCTGGCAGTGACTGGAGTGCAACCCACGCATACAGTTTTGCAGTTTTCACTCCACCACTTCCTTTCCCTTTGGCTGCAACATTGAGAAGATACACTTGTCTAAGGTAATACCACTGAACAGTAACTGATAAACATTAGAAGACAGTGCATAACTTATCAAGAAGTACCCTCTAATTTTCTCTATCATCCGAAGAGATCTAGATCAGGTGTGCTAGAAGAAATTAAGTTTTCACTTTGCAAAAATACCATTAGTTTGTAAGGCTTAACTGCAAAAATTCCATTGCTCATGTTCTTGACCAAGCACTCTGTTGTCGTTCTCAAAACCTCATTTTTAAGAAAATAGCACTGAAAGCGAACATAGACAGTTCTTCTCCAAATACCCCGTGCAAAGTAACCAAAGGTGACCGGAAATGAAAGTAGCATTAGGAAAAGTAAATGCACAGGTCTGGAAAGAATGTTAGTTTAAATAGAGAAAATACATCAAAAAATTAAAACTGCAAATGGCAGGTCCTTCTGTATTTATGCAAAGAATGACTGGAGATTCTAAACCATAATTTTTGAAAGCTTGGAACTAGTCAGAGTGTAAACTAATAAAAAGGTTACTGTCTTGTAAATTTGTGGAAGAGGACTCTTGAATCCATGCTCATCAAAATATTAATATGCAGAGAAAATATTAGTACCAGTTCACTTACTGTCTTTATGCAATATAGCTATTAGAGTGAATAGACATCAATGGAGACATAGATTTAAAATTCTCCAAGAAAACCATAAAAATTAACTACTAAACCAGATGAAAAATCCTTTCATTTGCTAAAAAGAAGAAGAAAGCACCGACTTTTCATTCTGTGTAAACTATTCTGCCTCATGTCTCTGACTACATTGTCCTTATTTTTACTGCAAACCAAAGACAATACAACAAGTTGGTCTTCGTTCCAGGGGAATGTTTTCCAGAGTACTACTATAAAAAAGTAGTACAAACAATAATAAATGTGTTTCAAAACCATTCAGTACTGATAAATACTTGTAGAAATAAAATGCATAAAGAAATAAAGCAATTACAAGCCATCCTCTAGTCTGGGGAGGCATTTATATTATCATACAAATGCAATTTCCACACCAAATGCAGAACTTACAGACATTTAACCAGCAAGACTCTACCTGGACATGATGTGGTAAGAATTCAAAGGCAAAGATTAGAAAGAAGATAGAGAACAAAAGTGAAGAGAAGTAGCATAAACCACTACACGACATCTGGTAATCATAAAGAGGATGGCCACCTATAGGACTAAGAGCTAATGGTTCAACAGCATGGAGAATTGAGGAAGGTATCCCCATTTCACTGTTCTCTCCCAGCACCTCTGGTGGCAAAATCCACAAGCATAACTTCCAGTTATTCATTTTGCTTGGTGATCAAGTTCTGACAAAATTTCGGCTTTGTGTTTAAAACAGTATTTAAATGCCAAAGGAGAGAAGAGTGAATGTCTCAGAAACTGGAGATGCAATCTACATGCCTCTGGATCTGACATGAGGTAACAATAGCCTCCTGTTTGAAAACAGGAATCACTGGAGACAAAACAAAGCTTGTATTAGAACTCATCTTACTCCAAATCACAGCTATTTAAAGGCCTTCAGTGGGTGAGTATTTACAGGTATTTACACTCTGCTTTCCAACATTCTTTTGTTAAATGAAAACTGAGAGAAGGCAGTGACAGCCCAACAACTGGGATATGGTGACTATGACAAAAATATTACTGAGATTAGTTTGGCAAACCACGTCTAAAAATTCAGCTTTATGAACTTGCATTCTTGCTTCTGGGTTCAGGTTTCTGCAGCCAAAGTGAAGCCTGGATAAATATAGTGCTCCAGGTGAAGTGTGGCCAGATCTAAAGGCAGTAGATTACACCAAGGAAAAACATATCCATGAAAGGTTCAGAAAGTTTGTCTGTAAGTACCTGATGGGATGGGTGGGGGCTGGGGAGGAAGTAAGGTGTTAGTCTTGCTGTGGATAGTGCTAGAGAGAGGAGGAGATGTGGCAGTATCTTTCATACCATACAGCTTGGACTCTTTGGAAAGGGTGCGTGGCAAAGAGGATCCTCGAGAAGTGTTTGGTGATTCAGTCTTTAGAGTTTTGGAGTTGTAGTGCAACTGGAAAGCAAAGCAAGATCAAGTTACTTCACATGAAGAACTCAATTTCATCCATTTGGTGTCACTCTGTCCCTCCAAAATTTATTTCTTCTCATTATTTACAGAAATATTCTAAGATATATTACATTCCAATTCATATCCTACACACAAAAAGGACTGAAAACGTAGCACAAAAAAAATAGATAAATTAATAAACTATTTAAAAATTCAATGAAACACAGGGAAAGAGGAAATTCATTATTTAGGAACAGTGCCTAAAATTTATTTCTCTCTCTGTTACATCACATCCATCCTGTGCCACCTGTGCACACAGCCTCCTCTCTGTCTTGATATGTGGTGGAACTGTTCAGGGATACAGAAACTGGCATTAAAAAAAAAAATCAAACTAAGATATTCCAACAGTTCACACCTCTATGTGCACAGCAGACTATTACTGAAAACACAGAACATAACAAAAGCTGTAGAGAATGTTTAGTTATTCCTGAATTTGACTACAAGGAGGACTTGAGGTATAATTGTTATCCCTGAAGACAGTCTGGAATACTGGACATGGACACACACAGTCCTTCCACATTGAAAGACTAAAAAAGCCAAGCTGTAACAACTGAGGAGCATTTGATTTATGGCATTTCCTTAACTGAATTGCATGAAGTTTTCCTTCAGCAATGACAGGTTTTTCCCTGTTCATACTCCATTAGGATTTCAAATGACAAAATACAAGGACATTTCTGTTGAGAACCTTTCATGCTAGGATATAGAAATGATTAAAAAAACAAGGGAGTATACAGTTTGACTGTGTTGGAGAGAAAACATTGCCACTGCCTCCCTGCCGAGTTATCCCTTCATTTTACCTTTACATCCACCCCAGGAATATAAAATACTGTTGTTTCCACATCACTGGATTTTGTCTGTAGAGATGATGGCACCTTCTTGCCAGCAAGTAAGTGAGTAGTAGACGCATAATTAGTTTGAAATTTCTTCTTTTTTGAAGGAGACTCTTGATCCAAACTCCTGGAACTCCGATCATAGCTCCTGAAATAAATATACTCATGTTATTAAAGTAATTTCCTGTGTCACACTGGGCCAGAATAATTGCAACTTATTGTTATTAAGCAGTGATAATTACTAAAAAAAAAGTGCTGGTAGTGAACTAATGCACAAATTTCTTACCTTCTCAAACTAATGTCATCGTGCTCTTGCTGGAGCATCGTGGGATGCAGCACACACTTCCCACAATCAATTTCAACCCTGATATCAAGCTCAAAGTCAATGTTTCTCTCCGTGGTGGTGCCAGTGACACTCCTGTTGGTGGGTGTTGTTGGCCAGCGCTCGGTGAACAGCTGGTGCACAGCAGCAAAGCCCGTGGCTTTCTTGCGAGAGGTGCTCCTGCACAGGCACAGGTAAGGGGCAGCTATCAGCAGGATATTTACCTCAGCAGGGGCTACAAAGCATCCCCAAACTATGTCCACACTCAGTCCATCAGCTTATAAAAACCTTTTTGGAAAAGGCCTTATCTGATATGCAGCAATACAGTGACCCATCTTACATTAACACATTATATTTCTTAATATAGGGTAGTACAAAAAACTAAGCTTTTCTTAAATTCTCAAACAAGGAACAAAAATCTATATATATACAATAAATTTCCTATGTGTAAGTATCCACATTATTACATCCAGTTTCTGGAACTACACCCTCAAAAGCCTCACTTTTCAAGTTCTTTCATTCTGTTCCAAGCCCTGAAGTTTGTAACAGTTACCTCCTTTTCCAATCAGGATCTCTCCTTCCCACACAGCCACCTCTAGTGAGCACCACCTCACCTGCCTTCCACACACCCACTTGAGCGCATTCAGTACTTTGTCAGCAACGGAATGTGTAGCTTTAAATTGAATATTGCAAGTTTGAGAGTACTGAAAGTATATTCAAGTGTCTTCTCAATTTCTGTGCTGTTCCTCAGGACCTTTACTTACGGTGGTTTCCTATAAAAATAGGTCCTCTCCCTGTCATGGTCATCCTCCTTGTCCGAGTCCTCGCTGCTGGAGGATAAGCTGTCGTCCCGGCGTCCCTCTTCAGGCTGGAAGGGAATGCCGGGTGAGAAGACTACTGGAGTTTTGGGTGAACCAAATACCGAGCATGAGCCTTCACTAGTAGATGAGTAATGGGAGGGACCATCAATAGTTACGGACAAAAGGTCCATTTCTGTCTCCTCTGGAAACTGATTGTGAAAAGACAAAAAGATAGTAAATTTCCACAGATATGATTTCCACCGAGAATGCAGTAGGTAGATCTGGAAATAAAGAAGCAAGAGTGCTATGAGGAACTCTCACTTCTGAGTTCCTCATAACATGGAGAGAGCAGGTAAAGGAATTGCAAGAGGGATTATGAAAAAGAACAGAATGAAAGCTTGGTGGGGAGACCTTTGCCATTGCCTAGTGATTGAGCTCAGCCTGCTAGACAAAGACTCATCATGCTCTTACCAATTTAGAAGGAAAACATTTCATTTACATTTAACAGCTATTTTGAAAGAAAAGGACAGAAGCCAGCCCAGCTGCCCATGACTTGCAGGAAGCATTAGTGAAGGCACTACACAGAATGTACAGCACTGCCCCCGGGCATCCCAGCCCGAGCACAGAACCAAATGTCCTAAAGGAGCCTCCTGCTTCTCACAGAAACCATACCACAAGCTATTTTCCAACATTAAATTCTTAAAATGTCTGTGAAAAGCACCTACAAGTGTTAAACACCAGCACTTCCTATGCAGTGTCACTGTAGAGCTATGCAGTTGTCTGCAAATTCAAATTAGAGTTCTGCTTAGCAACTGGCATGATGTCAGGAAAACACCTTTTTTTTAAAATATTCAACATTTGATACCTCAAAGTGATTGATAGTATTTTGCTATGCCAACAAAACCTAAGCTAACTGGGCTTTTACATAACAACAATAATAGATAGGCTAGCTTTTAAATATGAACATATTTAAATCTGCAAAGCACATTCCCAGGTATCATTTCCACCATTCTCTCAGAAACAGGAATTTATTTCCTGGGAGCATGAAGAGAGATAGAAGGGAGAAAAAGTACATTACTGTCTCTTCGGTTTGATTTTTTTGTTTGCTTGTTTAGTTTTGCCTCTCCTGATTTGAGTTTTGGGTTTGCTTGACTAATATTTTTTTAAAGAAAAACACTATTTTCCCTAAATATGGTTTTGAAAGCAGTTAAAAAACTCCACTTGTTCTCAGGATGTTAAGTTTTGGAACATTCCCTACTTGCTATTATTTGAAAATGTCTCATTCTACATTAATTTTAACAGAAGTAAGTGTGAGAAGACGTCCTCCCACCTGGTAATTATTTTGTACCAGTGTTGACTGCTGTTACATTGGAACACCACGTAACAGGTGAAGGCACACACTAAAAACATCCTCTAAAGCACACTTCAAGGCTAAACTTGGGTCACTTTACATCAGCCTTGCTCACTCTTTAAGCAAAAAGCCAGTAATTAATTTTACAAGAAGTTTTAAGTCTACATAAGGGTGTAGAAGCACTTTGATTGTTGTTCATCAACAATAAATCATGTTCCTCTGCTTAGTTTATGTATTTAAAGATTTTCAAGTTCGATATACATTCTGTTTAGCTGAGTGCAAAAGAGATGAAATATTGAAAAGCAGCTCCCTTATGAGATAAATTAGTTCTCTGGCAAAGAATACGTGTTTCTGCTCAGAAATACCTGAAAATACCCTTCCCCTGGACTGCTGGATTGTTGTGCAATCCCCAAAGCTGTTTGATTCAACTTAATAGAAATGAAAAAAATACAGAAATTAAAACAAATACAATAATCTCAGGCAGGCAAAATGAACATTTTAAAAATGAGAAAACATAGCAAAAAAACAACAAAAAAAGAAAAAAAAAAAAAGAAAACAACCCCAAATCAATTCAAAAATCCATTTCAAACACTGAGAAGGATACACCTGTAGAGCTCCACCAAACTGACTAACATCAATTTCCAGAACTCTAAATACATTCAAACACCAAAAAAAACCCAGGTGATTCTTTGCACATCTCTGACAAAAATTCAAAGAAAATTACTACTGTGTGAGCCTAAAAAACAAATCAAGCCATTTGAATATATTTTTCTTTCATAAATCAATTAATTTCTGTGTCAAGAAACCAGAATACATCAGACTTATTTTGTTAGAAGACAATCTTCTGAAAACACATCTGTAATTGGAGGCAAATGCTAACAGAAGCGGACACAATTCAGGTTTGCCTGGATATAATTATCTCATGAACTGGTGACCAAATGGAAATACAAGTAGATGGCATATAAAGGAATTCTTACAGAATCTTGTATGTTGAAGGTTACTCTTGGCCCAGGGGATGCAGCATCCACACGGATATCTGGGAGGTCTTCACTGTCTCCCAGTCGAGAACTGCAAGCAAACCAAAACCAAAAGAGCTTCTTGAGTTGTATTACAGGATTTTAGGGTCATACAAACACTTAATTACACAAATATAAGGTCATACTTCTCATTCTTTTAGGGAAGAATATATAAAATCGTAATTGAAGAACTTGGGTACATAAAAGGATGGAGGGGGAGGAGAAAAGAGAAGGAAGCTGCACGTGACTTGGCCAGTATTCTGTCTCTGCTAATTTCTCTATGCAAGCTTTTCAATCCTCAGCCAGCATGCAGAAATTACAGAAAAATAAGCTATTTGTAATCTGCCACATGGGACAATTATTCACACACAAAAAAGCACCTCCCTTTCTTCTTCTCATTACAACAGCCCTTTTAAAAGGCAGATGACTGTAAATCAGATGTAGAAAACAAAATTCTTACACGATACCATTTTCCTTATATAGCTTTCTTCAATATGTTTTGAAAACAGGATTCTGCAGAAAACCCCAAGTTGTTGTAGAAGTGAAATCTTCTCAGAGGTTGCAGAAAAATGATGAAAAAATGCTTTTTAGAACATGCCTGCCTTGGGAAATGACCTCCTCCTATCCAGTTCCACCACAAACAGCTGCTGCCTGTGGTAAAAGGACTCTTCAGACCGAAGTCCAACACTTTCCCTGTTCCATGTGCTGTTGTGGCTATCACAAGTCCCAAATTCCCAGAGGCTCACCTTGTTCTGTCCATTCTCTTCAGAGGTGGCCTCCCTGATGCTGAAATGCTCTTAGATCGGCTGTAGCTGGGTTTGTAGCTCAGACCCCACTTGTCCTTCAAGGAGGCAGCCTAAAACCAGAAATAACATTGAAATGCAACAACTGAGAACACAGAGAAAAAGTCTGGCAAGCTAAAATGCTACTGTACATGGGAGTGCCAGCAAAGTAAAAGGGTTTTGGGGACGTTAAATGCTACATTATTCCCAAAGTATCTTAATCCTGCTCACCCTCATGCTGGATCTACGGAGCTTTTTGCGGACATCCCTGCGGATGTCGTTGACAGCCACCGACTCCAGCTGCTGATAGCGTTGAATTTCTTGGTTTATGGTCCCTTCACTTGCACCTAATTTCCTGGAGATAAAGCATGGTGGAGTTATCTTACAGATATTACTTCCACAATTTCAAAAATCTGTGTTGTAAGAATGCTTTCCCTGGGAATTATCCCATTTTCTCTTTTGTCCCAACACTTACGACCAGTGCCAAATTTAGCCACAGAAGAATACAAACAAACATTTAACCTAAAATCCTAATTTCAGATAAAATTTCCCTCTGAATGGCGACAGCAATTTCATTTTAAGTACAAACAAACAAATGTGTATCCCTTTTCATTATTTAACACGTAACTACCAACCTCTATATTCCCATCCCAGACAGATCCATTTATGGTAAGTCTGTCTTGGGGAAAAAAGCCCAAACAAGCCCAACAAACCATGTTTGCAAATACTATTAATAAAAAACACAGAAGGTCACACGAAATCCGTGAAATTTGAAATAATTTTTTCTTAAGGGTTCTCTCAAGTACAGTATAAGAAAGTTTTCAAGTTTTATCTTGAAAACATCATGTACAAGATGCAAAAAAAGTCAGTTTCAGTATTTTTCTTCTTCTTCTTCCTAAGCTTATTACAGTTCCAAAGTAATATATTTTGCTAAAGTAATCAGCATGATAATAAATCAAGATGGAGTTACGATTTTGAATCAATCAGAAAAGGATTTTAAATCAGCCATTAAAATGCAGAGTCAGAAAAATACAGACTAATCTGAAACTTATGGAACAACCAGAGAGATTTGAGAGAGTACTTGCATATATTGCCTTTGTTTCTGGAATCCTAAAGGACAATCTTATTTTTAAATAAAAGCAACAATTTGCACCTAACCATAACAGTGCCACAAGATATATGATAAGAATGTAAAGCAAACCCCACTTACTTCAAGTCATCAATGACTTTTGCTTGCTCATTGAGCTCTCTAATATCAACTAAACGCTTCATAAATTTCCTTCCTCGCTGTTCTCCAGTTTGGATACTGGAAGCTCCCTGCCGCCGGTGATCAACAATCTCCTGTTTAAAACAAACACTTCATTAATGCCCTCTTCAAAAAATGGCCATCAGTACATTTTGAACAGGCAAAGTGAATTTCACACCTTCAAATTTGGACTAGTGCATGCAAAAGAATCAATTTGTGTGAACAGGCAGCTGATTGGATTTTTTTCCAGTGATCCAAAGCCCATCATTCAGTCAGACACACTGTAACTACTACATACATGTCCCCATGAGCAGGATCTGCCTGCTTTCATATGTGCTCTGCTAGGCTGGAGCAAATCCCGCTTCGCTGAGCCCAAGAGAAATTCTACAGGAACAGAGTATCGGTGGGTTGGGGGGCTCAAACCCAGCAGGTGATTTACAATCCGCTGCCCAAATGTGAGCTTGCGTGCATCTCCACCCAAGGAACCTCCACCTGATTTCTGAACAACAAACAGGAGCATTAGTGTGCTGGGAGAATGTTTCCTCTGTCAGCAGGCAAGAGACATTAAGGAACAGCTGTTAAAATGGTTGTGTAAAAAACCAAAAAGCAAGGTCAGCAGCGTATGGAGTAGAAGTAGGTTTTTAAAAATTTTTTTCATGTTAGTAACTTACTCTCCTGTGAAGAAAACCTAGAAGAAAGCCACAACTTTTACAGTTCAGGTACCTGAGGTTAGGTGCTGTGTCCCCCTTCCATGTTTTCAAATCCAGATCAATATTTCCACATAATACCAGTAGGAATTTGATCTGCAACTTGTTGCCTTTGAAATATGGAGTTAGAAAACACACACAAACATCTCTTATTTGCAGCAAGACTTGTATGAGCTATAAAGACTGGGGTGCTGGACTCAAGACTAAGACCTTCCCATTTGACAGAAGACTTTTTCCAATCAGTAGCACTTATTTTGGTGGATACACTTACTGCATGTATAGTGGGAGACATGGTGTCAACTTCATCCTCATCTGAAAGGTCAGCTATGTTCACAGAGTTGAGGTCAGCAATGTCATCAATATCTTCCTCTCCTGTCAATGTTGTGAGGGTGTTGCCCAAAGCATTCAGTCTTTTCCCAATGTTTGGATCCATGTGGACATCAATACCACACATCTTCCACAACACATTCAGTGTCCAGGTTCCAGCACTACTACTTTCTGTGTTTAAAAAAAAAAAAAAATCAGTTTAAACAGTTTTTCCTCTTTTAAAAAATCCCCCATAGTGAATTATGTACTCATTAGCAAAGACAGTGTTTGTCAAGTTGCAAAGAACTGTCTTTTCTGCCCATTCTGAGAAAAACACATTCCACAACTGAAATGCCTGATGAAAATACTCCACAGTATCTCTTTAACAAGTGATATAACACATTAGGCAGACCTAATGAAAACACATTCCCTTCAGAGCAAGTTAAGAGCATCTCAATCTTCAGCTCATACAAATGCAGGCGAGTACACCATTCCAAAACAGAATTTCTAACAGTAAGATACAAAAAACATATCTTTCTGCATGTACAAATGCTGACCTATTTATTCAAGTCTTGAACAATGATGCTGGAAGATGTTATATTATATGTATATTATATATGCTGTGTGCCCAGTGAATATCCTGTCTGCCCAGGATTTTTCTGAGTGCCACTTTTCAGCACCAAAATACAGACCTTGCTCTAAGCACGACTACACAAGATACTGGTTTTCCTTCTAGATGGAAGTATGACCAATACAGAGACTGACAGCTATTTCTGAATGCTTTGGAGAAGGTCCAGACTACTTAGACTGGGCAGAGAAGGAATTTGGGAAAAAGAGAAGCCTTTTCTGGGAGAAGAGAGAGAGGGATGGCAGCTCAGGGTGCAAAGCCTCAGCATAAGGAAGATTTAGCAATCCCTAGGACAAGAAGCAATGGGACTACATTAACTGTTTATGCCAACTGTTGCTGACTCTTCTCCAACCAATTAAATCATAACACAGTTAAAGGACTTAAATTTCATATTTTATGAATGCTTTTTTTTATGTAGGACTTGATCTATTAAAACAAGCACATTACCTGCTGCAGCTTGTCCTGTTGTCCTAGAGCACACTTCGTAGGTGCCATCTGGCACAACACCTACATGAAGCATACAAAGCAAACACACTGATTAGGCAGCCAGAGTTGTTTAGAGTAGCCCTTTCCAATCCCACCCTCAGCCTTCTGCCTGCCATAATTAAAGAACAGGAGTTCTTAATTATGGCAATTATTAGTCCAATAATTAGTCCAATGAAGGACTTTTCTTATTTAGTGAAGTGAACCTACTTGGTAACATACAAAATTCTAAATATGTATTATGTATAGATATATATATATGCATTGAATCAACTTAAAATTCCATAAAATCTTTAGAATTTTCACCATTCTATATATAGATATTCTATATTAGACTATTAAAACTTACTGGGATCTTATGAAATTATATAAAAGCAATGCATCCAACTCTTCCAACATCTCTTGGAGAGAGCTTAAATTATTACAATGATATATAGAGCAACAAAGTTGATTAATAAAAGAAAACAACAACAAAGGAATATAACCTTTTAGATCCACATTATTTTGCTTACAAAAGGCCAAAGCGGTTTTTTTTCAGGTTTTTTGGGAAAGCTCAGCTGTTTTTCAAGTCAATGGGAAGGGAGAAAGTGGATTCATATCTGAAATACTCTTGTCCAGTATGAAATCACCCCCACTTACATGCATTCATGACTAGATCTCCTCTTATTTCTGGTTTCCAGTCATCCCAACTTGTCTCAAAGCCATCAGCAAAGCGGATGCAGAAGTTTTTAAAATGACCTTTGCTAACCAAAGACTCAGAGGAGCAGGCAGTGATGAGTGTGCTTTCAATAGTCAGGACTAAAGCAGAGCCAGTGTCAAGATCTGCAGAGTGGTTAGACTGGAAAATAAAATCACAGAGAGAATTTACTGGTCAGTGCAATATCACAGTGATATTGTACATTTACTAAATGCCATTTATCTTTCCCTATTAACTGACCCCCTACTCATATTTCCTTGTATTTTTCCTTCTCTGCAGAGAGTTGCAAAAGCATCACCTCTGCCACTACAATGCCTTGCATTGCTGTTTCCTAAATGCAACACCTACATTATACATTTATTAGGGCAGCAGGAGTCAAGCTCATCTGGAAAATGAACAAAAACCCATGTTTAATCAAGGGCTATAATCTATATGGCCCCATGACCACAGAACTCAAGTCCAGGATCAACTCTTTTCTCCAAGAAAAATGACACATGACTTGATCGAACAATGATAAAAAGTAGCTTCAATCTTTATGTGATTTTTTCTTGGTTCTTATTTTAACATGTACAATTAAGTACAATCTTAAGTGTACAGATAGACTGATTAATTTCTAGCTCTGTATATGCACATCTACAATTATGTTTCTCTGTAAAAACTCCCACATATTTCCTTTATAAACTAGACCTATTTTGAAGCTTGTATCACCTGGTTCTTGTACATGTACACCACACACAAACTGGTAGTTTAACAGAGTTCCAATGGTCACACTTTTGCTTACCTGGGGTGTGTTTGTTATGGGCAGGCAAATTCCTAAGTCATTGACAGTCAGCTGAAGGAACAGGGTTCCAAAGGCCTGTGCAGAGGTTTGCTGGATTCCAGGCAGCATATCCACCACTTCTTTCGTGGCCATATGAATATCTTTATGTAAAGCCATTCTCTGTTCATTCCAGTTGTCATAGGCGGCCTTGTAGTTCAGCCAGAACAGCACAGCTTGATGAGGAAACCAAAAATGCTTAATTGAAATCAACATGTTAAGAAAACCAATGCATGTTCACTAAATGATTTTCTTTTTTCTTTTTCCAGCTCCTCCATTACTTTAAGTTCAGAGTGTGTGTAACAATGGACACAAGCACATTCAGGGTGTGGTGATCGGGCTCGTGTTTCAAAAGACAAAATGGACAAACCTGATCATTTAACATCAGAGTTAACACATTAAAGTAGAGAAAGCCTTGCTGTTTTCAGCATTATTCATTTGTGAGGATTTACAACAGCAACTTCCCCCAAACCATCTGAAAACTAATCATCTCAACATGTGGAACTTTTCATGTTTGATGACAGGTTTATCAATCTGTTGGCACAGTGGAGATCTCTCAAATGTCTCCGCTACTTAACATGAAATATACTGAATCTTGAATAATCAAGCCTTTTGAGAAAAAAATATCCCTTCCTCAGTAAGAACACAAACTTTTAGCAACTGTCTGCAATACCTCTGTCAAAGGCCACAGGCTGGGCAAAAACAATGGGTCTGTTCAGAGTAATGAGCACAGCTTCCCTGTCTGATGAGCCACTGATTTCTTCTCGGAGAGCATTTCTTAATCCAATTCTGGTCTTGAAATAGGCAACTTGATGGAAGTCTGAGCCAGCTTCTTCATAAACCTAAGAACATTCAAAAAAATGGGAAGAGGGAGAGGTTTGCACCAGAGAAGAGTTCAGGGATGGGGATGAGAAGAAAAAAAACCCCAAATTACTGCATTTAACAAAATACAAAAATAAAACAAGTTGTGTCCTTTGCTCTTTTTCTTCTCTAGCCAAAGTCCCTTTGAGGATCTTCAATATTCTTGCATTAAGGTCTTTATTTATTTTCTTTATTAATCATAAATTGTTAACTAATACAGCTATTTATATATCCAGATCCTCTATTGTGACAGCTGATTTATAGGTCCCAAGATTTGTATTTCCCTGGTTGTTTCTAGGCAGCACAAAATATTTTCATATCCTAGAACGAGTGACTCCAGGTAACAGCAGGTTTAAGAACACAAGAGGTACAACTGTCAAACCAAGAGAAACAAACTAGGTCAAAATATAGGTCTAGCAACACTTGGATCTCTTCTGATCTTATTCTTTCATTCAAACATCCTAAAGATTGTATCAATATCAACAAAGTTTTGAGTTCAACTCAGTAGAAAGGCTATTACCCTTCTAAGAGGCTAAGAAGTTCCAAGATATTAATAGTATGGGGAAAAAAAAAACCCAAAACAAAAAACCAGCACTGTACAACAACCTCTTGGCTTGATTATGTAGTTTTTTAATTACATATTATTAAGAACACTACATGCAAAGATTTTGAGCACTAACCTGATGTTTAACAATCTGTCCCAGTGCCAGATTCAAATCCACCTGGCATTTTCCAAACAGTTTGAGGTAGCTGCTACTTCCAGGCATTGCTTTGGTTTGCAGTCTGTTGGAGAGCTCAAGTTCTATCAACCCCGTTTCAAACCTCACAGCACGCATTGAGGGAGTTGTGGCTGTCACCTGAATTCCCTAATGGATAAGGAAGGTACAAAGTTATGAGCATCTGCTTCAGAGACATGATGAGAAAGGGGAAAAAAAACCCCACCACTGTTTTGTCATCATAAGATTACCTTAAACTGCAGGCTCAATGAGTAAAGAAGAATTTTTGGTTTATCTCCATCTGTTGTGCCATCATGTTCATTCCAAAGAGGTATTGGCTGCTCCCCTCCTGTACACATTAAATATGCACAGTCACAGTTTTACCAAAGACAACATTTTAAAACATGATAAAAAGGTGACTATGAATTAAGACACATTTTAAACAGTGACTAATTGAAGGTTTATAAAAACAAATGAGTATTGAAGACATCAGTGCAGATTCATCTTCTGACATATACTTAGTATCTCTCCACTAAGAATGAAGAAACAGAGGCATGCTCCTCCCTCCTGGGAAACTTCCCACAGGAAGTCTCAAAGCCTACAAGGAGTGACACCTGCTTTCCAAAAAAGGTGTCATTTGTCCCCTGCACCGATGTATCTCCTACTTATCTGACAATACAAGTCTAACACTTGACCAAATACTATGCAAATTCCATGAAATGAGGAACTGAAATTATATCAGTATTTTTCAATGAGAGGAGGAAAGAGTATTCTGCAATTATTTCTTTTTTGGGTTTACTTCCTCATGCTGGCACATTCCATCCCAAGTCATGTACCCTTGAAGAAGCAATCCTGGTTTTGATTCTCCTTGCGATTTATCTACATCCCGACTTAGTTTATAGGAAGAGCTTGCTGCTGAAAATTCTCTCCGAATACTCCAACTGATCTAATTACAATTATTTGGTGGTAAGGACAAGCACTTAAATCATAGATTCAGAAAAACCCCAAACAATAAATTTTTATCACTCCATTTTGTAGATGGATAATTTTCTTTTAATCAACACTGCCTTCAACTTCCAGATGCAATTATTATGGGCTGCTCTGTTCATTAAGTAGCTCTCAATCTGTGCAACTTCACCTTCAGTAATTGGTACTTACACCATTTTATATAAGGATAATATGCAAACAATGTTTTAGTGCAACACAAACTGTAATTAGAAAAAACACTGTAGCACATCACACTAATTGTGAGCCATTAAAGAAGTCATTAAAAAAATTATTTTGCTCCAAGCCAGAGGGACAAAGTCAATTTCTGCCCCCATTGTTCTGCACTGAGCATCCAGACCCACGGATTTCTGACCTGACCACGTCCCTGCTGAATTACCTCAATAAGGAAGGCAACAGTCACATTTCAAAAACCATCAGGTTGCTACTTGCAATACAAATTTACAGTCCAGAAAAGCAGGGAAACAGCACTGGTAATAAATTCCTCACATAAAAATGCAGGGGAGATTGAAACACAGAGTATAAGAAATGCTTTAAAAGCTAATAAAGGTTTCCTGGTTCAGCACTGTACGCTCCTCTACAAAAAAAAGTTCTAATAGAATAATGACAGCTGCCCAGAAGATTTATTCTTTCCCTAAGCATTTTCTTACTACCCAATACTAATATATTTTGGCTGGAACAAATATCAGGGTGTTTCTTGTTAGTCCAGGGAATTTGGCATTTTCCATTTTCTCCACTGCATTTTCTGACTGCCTCAAGGGCACGTCATGTGGACCTGCACCATTTTATTGCATTTGTATACCTAAATATATATATATACACACACAGAGGGACATGAAAAGAGGTAGATGTACACACAGACACTCTTTTCACTTTGTTACAACTTTTTATTCTTTCTTTCCTCATGATGCTTCCAGCTGTTGATGAATCTTTCCACTAAAAATTAGCTGCATTTCTGTAACAGCCCTTTAGGATAACTCAAAAATGTTCAAATCAAATGAAATGAACACAGAAAGTAACCCAGCCAAGGTCACACCAAGGAGAGACACAGAGGCTGATGTCCAGAATGCCAAACAAGCCTACTTCCCAATAAAAGTCCTGCTTATGACAGGCCTAGAATAACTTCCAGAGCCTCTGTTATTATTTCAAATTCCAGTTCTGCTTCCTGCTGCTGCTTACAGTGCTAGAGGTGAAATGAGGGTGTCTGTGAAATTAAAGAGCTGATGCCAAGAGCTACATAATGTTGCCATCAAACAAGATTTGAGGATCTCACTTAAAGTAGCTTTTAAGTGTTCTGCTTACCTGAAACCTTCTGTATGACCTCGTTTACTTCCTTCATGAACACTTTTTGTACAAATACTAAATGGTTCAAAAGGTCAGTTGTGAGATTATGTTCAAAGGAGCCAACCTGCAGAAATAGAAAATTTGAGAGCAAATCCTAGTCTTAAAAACAGTAGATTTTTAGTTTTTTTATTTTTAGCTGCAAACATCAGAATTGTCAATTACAAACATGCCAGACAATTTTTCTGACTAAAGAATTAGTAGAAATGCCCTGCTTTTCCTCAGCAGTAAGTTTATTTTAAGCAGCATCCCTTTTATCTCTAATTTTCCACAGGAAAATTAACTATGGAAATTGGCACACAAGTAGAACCTCTGAATAGAAAACTCTGTGTTGAGCAGAAAATTTTATATCATTAAGGTTCTATGTCATGTCATCATTCTACTTGTGGAAATGTCTAATCACAAAAAAAAAAGCTATAAAACAATAAAACAGTTCGCCAGTTTTTCAGTATTTGGACTCAACCTGTAAACCTGCAAGTTCTGGAGGAGGCAGATTGTTAAAAAAATGTGAAGATGCATAGACAGAATTGTAACAGAAGGGAAATAAGTTATCAAAGATGACTTCAAGAGCTACCTCAGCCACACAGCGCAGGTAGTTCCCCTGCAGGTAGTAGCCTTGCTTGGCAGGGAGTTCATCAATACTCCAGATCTGGTCAGAGTAAGTGTCATGCTCTTCCATGACATATTTCCCTGACATGGTGACAGGAGGCAGGTTGAGACTGGCCGAGGGAGGAATGGTTGACATGTCAGTGGCAGAAACTTTTGAAGTGAAGCGCAGTCTGTGGTTTGGAAGTTCAAAATTAAATCTGGTTTGGGCACCTGTAAAAGGAAGGCAGGGAAAGAAAAGGTACAAACAGGGAAAAGAATCTCTTATTTATCCTTAAATTTAAGAACAGCTTTTGAACAATTTAAAAAAATTGAAACGCTTAAGATGTTGAAGTGCACAGATCTAAAGAACTACAAATATCCACCCACGTGATTCTGGGTTGCTTTAATTTCTAAAGAAAACAAAGACTCCACAGCAGTAAGATTGAGAAGGGAGTCATCTAAACCACCTTGAGTGTACAGAGGTCCTACAAGACTATTCTCAAGTAGCATTACAAATGAGAATTTAATTAACCAAAGATCATAAACTTATTTTAGCAGCTAGAGGGAAGCTTCCTGGGAGGATGCTATATATGAATGCATACATATCTTCATGTGCTCTTGCATTCTGCCTCTGGGAATGAATTGTCTATAACAACCACAGTGTAACTTCTCTATGTGGGCCTACCTGATTGATTGAAAAAAAAAAAACAACAAACTGATGGCAACAGATTCAAAGCCTTAGCTTTCAACAGAACCACTGAGTGCATTAGGATGCTTATAGGAAGGCCAAACTGAAAGCAGTAATGTTTGTGAAGTTCCAGAGAATTGTTACCTGTCATTCCATGACTCCTCATTCTTCCCATCTTGTATTCTGCCTTCAGGGAGGGCAGGAGCGCTGCCCCAATGGCAATCCCATCAATCATGGCACTGAACTTCAGCACTATGGGCTTCTTTTCCAAGCCTTCTGGCAGCTGTGGGAATTCATTTGTTTCAACTGGCGTTTGATTGATGCTGGTTGGAGTCTTCTCAGAGGGCAGAGGAGTGGCCACATCTTCTTTGGCCGGCTGGGGCCTGCAGACCGAGACAAAGAGCAGGAAACCCGCCCTGTTAATCCTGTGAATCCATGGCTGTGCCACAGACTCCCGAGGTGACAGATCCCTGGGGGTGGGCGGGATCTGGGAGCACTCACGCTGTGGAGGGCTGGCGGATGAGGTCGGAGATCTGCTTGGAGAGCTGGTGGGAGCTGCGCACCATCATGCTGTGCAGCGTGGCCGGGTGCTGCGGGATGTTGATGCTGATGGCCCCCACCTTCACCACGGCCGCGTTGTTGGTTTTCAGCCCCCTCTGGGCGCTGTACAGAGCCTGGGATTTGGCAATGCTGCACTTGACCACAGTTCTGACAGCAAAAGGGAACAGCAGTCATTTGCATGCCCTGCCAGCTGCAGGTTAAACTGTTTTTAAGTGTAACCTGAATTTTGAAATCATCTTGTTCGTCAACTACACCCACATTCCTTTTTCTTTCACTTTACACACAGATGCACTACATGCCACAAACAACTACTCTACACTTAAGAGAACTACACGTCATGCATGGCAAAAATACCTGTTCAAAACTGCTATTTTCTTGCCTAAAGTAAGGTCATTTCAGTGCACACACACCAGGCTGCACATAGACAAATTTGCACACACAGAAACAAAAAAAGAGCCTTCCATTTCAACTCCTATTCAGGAATAATCTTGAGTCATCCTTTTGGTAAAAAGTCAAATCTGAGTTTTGCATCCAAATAGGTCATTGGAGGAAGTACTTAACAGTAAATACATAGCACGTGATAGATGAATTTGTAAATTAATACTGATGTTTAATTCAAACATATTGTTCCAAAATACATCATCTAAACTTTATTTTAACGTTGAGGAGGATATGGTTCACAATGGTTACCCAAGATATAAATATAACTGCACTAAGCTGACAGTTTCTGATGTCATAACAATTTTGGCATAGCAGAATTCACTTAACGCCTATTAAAAATATATATTGGGGTAACATATTAATGTTTCTATGGTCAATTCCTGGAGGGTTACCCAATGGAAGTGTATTATGCAGCCAACAGTATTACAGCCTCAAAGAGAAGGACATGTAGCTGTCAAGATGCAATACATCAACTAAAATGGCTGAAAAATAGACTATAAAATTGCAACAGTCAATGCAAGTTTCTCAAATACTATATTTCAAGGGGTATAGCTAAAACACTTTTTGTAACCTATTTAAATTGTTTATAGACAGTTTGGTCTCATGTTGAAAGATACAATATTCTATGAACTCCACTCCCTAAGCAATATTTCTTCTTATTCTTATGTTAAAATATCAGCAAGCCCAAAGCAACCCAGATGTGGAAAGACAACCAAAAAAAAAAGACATCACCCTTCTGCTTATAATCAAGAAATACACAGCACTGCAAGGCAACCACTGGCCTATCAACAGCAAATTAATTGACTGAAGTTCAAGGAACATTCTCAGATTTTCATAGCTATGCAAGAGATGCAAGTGACCTAAAGCAGCTCAAAATTAATATTTTAGGGCAAACTGTCAGAAGAAATTATTTCAAAACATGTGATGAAGGAGGAAACAATTCACAACAATTTTCAGGAAAAACTTTATACAAATAAACATTACTTAAGAAAAGGCCAGAATTGTTTTAATCCACCTCTTTAAAAGAAAAACATAATTATTTCTCTTGATGTTTGCACATTTCCTACTCTCTTCCTGCTACCATTCTGACTCAACTGTTGTGAAGCCAATCACAAACACATTTCCATCTCCATCTATAACACAAAATACTACAGCATTCAAACCATTTAAAACATTTCCTTAATTAAAAATTTATTACACCAGTATAGCTGTTGCAGGAGAAAAAAACCTCAGCAAAATTAACTGTGCTTTTCTCCAAATTTCATGCAACAAATTAATTTCACCACTGCTTGCCTGCAGAAAACCTACTTCCATGACAGAATGAAATGTGGAACAACTGTCTGGCTATCCATTTATTATTAAAGATCTGCAGCTTGCTTACCTACAGTGATATGCCTGTAAAACACCTGGTTGTATCTCATTAAAATCATTAATCATTATTTAAGTTATATATCAGTAATGCTTCCAGAAAGACTTCTATATTCTCACATCAATACCACAGATGATCACTCTCCAGACAAATCTGTGACAAAAAGTCTTTGTCCCACTACAGAACTTACTACAAGGCTAGTATGCAACAGATTTTTGGAAATGTTGTAAAAAGTGGGAGGGGGAGGAAAAGTCAGCAGAGCCCCATAATACACCAGATCTATCCTACAGGGATTTATCCAATCTTTTAATCATTTTTATTTTTGTTGACCACATCATGTGGCAGCAAATTCAACAACTCAGTGATGCACTGCTTTAATGCTGCTACCAGACAAAAAAGAACAAGAAATCCCAGTACTTTCCCTACATCACTTGCAGTTTTACTGTCCATCACCTCTCCTTCCAGAGCTGTAAGGACATTTTAAAGTTAATCCTGTATTATCACAACACTGAATAAACAGACACAGAGAGGAGACCTGCACCCACACACACAGATCTTCAGCATGCCTGGGAGTTAAAGCAGCACACAGGGAAATAAAGATGAAAAGGAATAGCCCTGCTCATGATGACACCACAACTATTACTCCAAGCACAGTAGTTCCAAAGCAAATCTCACTTCTGTGTTCACTTAGATGTATCAACAGTATTTCATCTCATTAAAGTAAGTACAGAAGCAGATCTAAAGAACTTAAGGGCCAGTGAAACCATTCTAACATTAAAGTAGTGAGTGCAGGGCAATAGCAGCCCCTAAAACTATATTGCTAACATTGACAAAGGCTTTTTTTAGGCAGGTATTTAATAGGCTTCGTTAAAAAAAATGTATCTAGGTAATACCAGATGTTAAACTAAAATGTATTCAAGCAACATCTGCCTCCACAATCACACACAGTAGGAATGCAGCCACTAGCTACACAACACAGAGTTAACTGCAAGACTATTAAACATAATAATATGACATACAGAAACTCTTGTTTGGCTGTGCTTGTAGGAGATGTAGGAAAATCCTCCAGTCTACAGATGAAGATTGAAGAGAAAGCAAGAAAAACAAAAACAAAGCAAATAAACAGTCATGCAAAATTAGTCAGTTAATTTCTTGTAACCCACAATATGACATTTGTTTTCAAAATTACCAAGTTGAGGGTTTTGGTTTTGCTCGTATTTGTTCTTTGTTCTTGTTGTTTTTAAGATTTATCATTATTTCCCCCATTCCCTCTTGTACCGTCCCTGTATGTAAAACAGACATGAAGAGCTTTGGTCACCTTCAGAAACCCTTCATGACTGTCAGACTGGAACTTTCATTCATCCCTCTGAAACAAACTTACTGGAAGCAATTTAGCTGAGGAAATTTTATAACTCTCTCTGTTTTAATTTCTATGTAGAATCCTCCATACTACTCAGGAATTAAAAGGAGAGATAAACTCAAGTGACATTGTTTAGCCCCTTTCTACAGAGTCATGTTCTAAGACCAGTCCACATACTGAGGGTTACCCAGCTAACACCCAAACTGTGTGAGGGTGATCTGTGCTACAAAGAATTGTGGTTCAGCTCATTCTGCAACTCAAACAGAAAGAGATGCAGCTGGGAACAAATTAAAATAATGCATGGCCCTTTTGAGTCTGTGAACCTGGCAGAAATTAAAAAGCCAGAACAATGTGGATGCTAAGCAAGTGATTGACAATGTTCATGCACAAGAAGTGATTCTCTCCCCCTCCCCAGGTTGTGTCAATTATATAAAGGCTGGAGAAGGGATATTAGAAGTGTAAAAATAACATGAGAGAATAAAGAATGATGCATCGTGAGAGTTGAAAAATATATCTATTAAAGAAACACTATAGCTCTTAAACAGGAATAATTAACATCAGTAGATTAATTACTCCCTACAAATCTCCTATTGTTTGAACCTACAAGTTTCAAAAAGCAGTTAGAAGCATAAGAGAAAGAATACAACTCATATCACTTCTATGAACTTGAACAATTTAAATTGTGAGACTTCCTACTTACTGGATATTTGGGGTAATTCCCTCCAGCAGGACAATATTGACACCTCCTATGTGAGCAGTGGCACATGTCTCAGTCATCTTTTGGTGTAGCACATCTTTAGGAAAAAAAAATAGATTTAACAGCATTTCAGTCAGTACAATACTTCAGGTATGCTTATTGCTTCTAAAAATATTGCAACAGGAAAATAACTGAAAAATTAGAGCTTTGGCAGTCACATTAAGCGATGTCAACTATAAATTGTGCCAAGAAGAAAGCTTTTGAAAATGAGTGACTGTCTTCTAAGAGAATTTCCTCCATAGCACTTTCTGAAAATCATCCATCCTTTTAAAATCCTTCAGCATCCTAGTAACAGCTTTTAAAAGAGCTTGTTGAATATTATTACATTAAACACACACATAACACATGCACATGAACATGCAAAGTCACCAGCGAATTTAATTACAGAGCAGGCTTTTAGCTCATCCCACCTTTCATTTTCTCTTTGAGGGTGAAGCTGCCGTGGATTCTCTTCAGCTCAGATTCCATGGTGAGGCCACCAATGTCAGCCTCCAGGTGGGTTCTGTTCACCATCCCTATCCCAAAGACGATGAGGGTCACGTGCTGTGGCTCCGAGGTCACCAGGCTGCGCTTGCGCCCATTCTCCTGCTCGTTCTCAAACACGACTCTGCAGGCAGGCTCAGTGGGACTTCGAACACCTACAGCAACACCAGCAGTTATTTAAGGCTTTCTTTATAATAAATCTTTGGCATATCTCATTTATATTTGCATTTCAAACCAAGGATCATGTATCTTTCATGTCAAAAAATCTCTTCACAAAAATTATCTGCATCTCGCTTGCTCCACCCCAATACCATTGCAACTGAACCAAATCCAAGACACAATGAAGACAATAATTAATGATGTGGTTTCATTGTAATTCATAGATACACTCTTATGTACCTTATATAAATATTTGTAATGATCAGATTTTATTGTTATACCAGAAAAATGCCCTGACAGTTTCCAATTGTCCCATTTATTCTTTGATCATCACACAGGCAAAGGTTCTTATAATTCTGTTTTGGATGAGCAAGTTTTCCTTTTCAGCGCTCAGAAGGCTACAAACAATCTAAGAAAATTTACATTTTGTGCAGATATTGTAACTGTGGATATGATATTCTGTGCATGAAATACACTGGCCTCTGTTTAACAGAAGTTCTCATTTGAGACTTCCTTAGATTTCATTCTTTAGTTAAAAGAAATGCATACTATATAGCTACATATCAACTATACCATCTCCTGCATATTTACAGCAACCTCAATTCAGCAACAAAAACATTGATACTAAGCTCTCAGATTTACTCTGCTGTGCTGAAATACATTGGAAATAGCAATAATTACACCAGATCTCAAGATTTTAGGTGAAATTATGACCCAAACACCTGTAACTTTTGTAGGACTTGACAAAAATCAGTATTTCACCTTTCCTGCTCCCACAACAAGGTTCACAGATTTTTTTTCCCCTACTATCAGTCATTCTCAAGGCAGAAATTGTCTCCCTCTAAAATGGCTTATGTACAAGCTTGCATATTTTCACAGAATGATAATAAACAGCATTTCCAGTAGCCCTTTGAACACAAAACAGCACCTCAGGAGGAACAAACTCAATCCACACTACAAAATCAGTGAGAAAAGTTAAGCTTTTTTTTGTACATCATCTTGCTGAACTAATCAACAGCTCCCCTCTTTCCTCACCACTTGTCCCTCTGATCCAAGTTAGATGGGGTGGGCAACTCTCAAAAGCCACCTCACAACCAAGCTTTGGAATGCCCCATTTAAACAAAAGCACACACACAGTTATTTGGGTTCATGAACCACTTTACCTGTCGGCCCAAAAGTTTCAGAAGACTTCTCTAAGATGCCAGTTGGATCAGAAATGAGTGAATAGAAGTTCAGTAGCTTATACATATTTTGCCAGCACTCTGCAGAGGGCTCGCTCTGTTCTGACACGGTAATGGAGTCAGAGTCATCCATATGGATTGTCACGTGGTCAACCACATCTTTGGAGCCTTTCCTGGACACTTTGGAAGTCCTTCTCTCCGACCTCCCCAGGGAATTCTTGTTCCTGGACTCTTTCTTGTTGTTGTCATTGTTTGTTCTCTTGTTCTTGGTGTTGTTGACCCTGGTGCCCCCGTTGAGGCTCCCCCGGGAGCTGCGGCTGAAATCCGAGGAGCGGAAGTCCCTGTGCTTGCGGGTTTTGAAGGTGGGCGTCGGGGAGGCCGAGCCGGCCGTGTACCTGCTCAGCTTGATGTCTGTCTGCGTGGCCTTGATGTCATCTATCATGGTGCTGAACTGGTGGATGAGCCTCACCAGGGCCATGTCCACGTGCTGGCTGATGGACTGGCAGGAAATGGTGAAGTTGCAGTGGAAGGTGTTGTAGTAGCGCTTGTTCAAGTCGTGGAAGGAAAGGGCGTTGGTGGAGTTCTGAGGGGTGCACATGGATTTCTCCATCACCACAGCGCTGATGCTGAAAGTCTCCAACATCAAAGCTGGTTTGAACTCCAGAGGAGGAAGATTGACAGCTCCTTGCCTAAGGAAAGGAAAGGTACAAGTTACTACTGTGTTGTGTTTTATGAGAGTGAGAGTCAAATATGTTTTTTACACAGCTTCCATCTAATTTACTGAACCCAGACTTTTATTTCCCTTAGGTTAACACCCTTTTACCACAGTTCTAAATATAATAAAACGAACTTTTACAGTTTCATACTGTGTGCTACTAACAAAAAAATCATCCACTTCTATGAAACCTAGCTTGGCATGCAATCATTCCATTATATCCTAAAGCTTTGCCCAAAATTGGTCTGGGGGAAGATTCAGCATTTTCACAAAAAAGTCACATCATTATTATCTACAGGATTAATTATTAAACACTATTTCAGAGCCACTCAAATTCCCCCCCACTATTATTCCCACCAGCTCTCCCCCTTCCCCAGTATCCATTTTTCAAAAGCAGCTAAGATTCAAACAGTTACAATTCCCAAACCATTCCATAGGAAGATTTAAAAAAATATTATAACAGGAAGACAAAATGAAAGATTAGAAGAATGAAGGGCTTCTCCTTATCCTATGAAAGTCCTTTGGAAATCTGTCACCACATGAAAAGCCAATACACATATTTTTCAATCTCTCATCATACCTTCGGGCTCGCTTGCTTTTCCTTTCCTTTGCTGTGTCCGAATCAACAATATCTGCTCTGAGGCAGTCCAGAGTTCCTGAGAAAGAGAGGTACTCCCCAAAGTACATCCTGTAGCACAGGGGCATGGCATCCTGAGACTGAATTCCTGTGTAACTCAGCAGAGGTTTGAAAACAACCTGCAGAACAAAACCCACCTGTTTAGTTACAAAGGCTTTGATTATTTCCACACTCTTGCTCATCATTAGGTGATGTGCAAGCCCAGTTACCTGTGCATCTGCCAGCTGGACAGCAGGAAAGCCCTGGTTGCCCTCTTCCACTCCTGCAATGTCATCCTGGCTGGTGCTGTGCTGTGAGTGGGTGCCATCCAGGGTGTTCTGGTCGCTGGACAGAACTGTGTTGAAGTCTGAAGCAGAGGGGATAGTAGGAAGATTGGGTGCCACACCTGGAAAATAAATACCCATGGAACACTAACACCACAGCAAATCTTACCACCACTGACTCGATTAATTCAGCAAGATTATTTATACAGATAAACAAGCCACAGTGAGGTCTGTAACCTCACAAAGGTGGCATTCAGGATAAAGAAACAGCCTGATATTGCTGGAACAGGTAGAGATTGCAGAAAGACTCTTTCCAAATTTGAATTGGACAGAGAAACACATTCCAGTTGACAAAGGTGCCACAATAGTTCAGCAACATGTACAGCACTACGTTTCTGGATCAGACTATTGGTTCAATATTAAAAACAGACTAAAACAACTTGTTATTGCCTAAGATTCATACAGCACCGTTGAAGGAGTGCTAACAGAAAAAAAGATTCAAATATGGTGTTAGTGACAAAGAAAATTAAGACACACATTGCAAAGTCTGAATGATGACAGGTCAATAAGAAAAAAAATAAGCTGCAATAAGTTGTTACACATCTGGTTCTTTAATACACCTAAGACTTCCAGAAAGGTATTTTCTTCTTTATTCCCCTACACCACTTAACCCATTCCTAAGTTACTCTCAAAATACATGTTTGTTTACTCTCAAAAAACAACTGAGAAAGAGCAAGGATGCCAATACACAAATCACCGAACAAGCATATGCAAATTAGATCAAAAATAGCCAACAAAACCAAGAAACTCGGCAACAGGAGACAATTTTATGGCTTAGCTTTTGGCAGCTACACATGGTTTTAGCAGCTACACTCACAGTTCCAAATGTAAGAAAAAGCTAAATTTTTGGAGGCAGGGTGAGGCAAAAGAAACCAGCGGTTTTGCTTAAATCCCATCCTTTTATTTTCCAGGTTGCAAGGAAGTCCCACAAGTAATACCTTGAACCAATTAAGTTCTGTTGAACAAAAATCCCTCTCTCAATTACTTTCAGTCAGAATGTGGCAAACACAGGCAGAGCCAACCCAGAAACATCTGGAACTCAGCTGCAAATTAGCAATACCTGTTGGAAGGCTGTTGTGCCCAGACTTGGTGGCTGGACTTTCCTGTACAACACTTCCCCTGTTGCCCACAGCATTGGACATCCAGTTATAGAAACTCACAGAGGAGGGCTCAGACAGCAAAGGGTGCTCAGACAGCATGTCTGTGGCCACAGTATTTCCTGTGCAGAAAAAGCACAAACTTCAACATTTCTTGCATCCAAGTCAGCAAAAACAAGGAACACTGCACAATTTCACCGACAACACCTATAAATTATAAAAATAAACTTAATTCTCAAGGTTTATTCCACTAAATTATGTGTGGAATGGATGCTACCACAGAAGTTATACATGGCACTAATGGATGTTGCATTACACGTGGCTTCGCATTTGCTCATCTCTACCATTAATTAGAGGAAAGGAGTCATTAAGAAACCAAAATACCTTTTTTTCTGAACAATATTTCAGTCCCTTTCAGCAAAGGAGAGAGGTTTTAGAGAAAATAGAGTATCATATGCAGCATATAACTTACAAATAAAGAAAAACTGATAACAATACACTCTGAAAAATAATACAGAGCATAAACACATCAATGTTTCAAGCTTCTAAAATATTTGTTGAAAATGCCATTACTAAAAATCTGCAGTTGCTCAGATGCAAACTAAGTTACTGAAACATGAGTTTCAGCTCTATTTTTTAGCTACTTACAAGGTTAAGAAAAAACAAATCCAAAATGGTTATTTCCTTATTCATTCAAAAACACTTGAAAACTATGCTACATCATACCTGCTCATGCTTATATCATACTACTTTATGCTACATCATACCTGTTCTTGTTAAAGAACTACTTTTAACTGCAGTTGAACTTCTTTGAGGAGTTCCTTCCAGAAGATTGTGCAGGCTAGGAAAGCTCCCAGTGAGATAGCTGAGCAGACTTTCTTTCCTTGGACTTTCCCTGACTCCCATTCCAGAGCGGCCAACGTGCACTGGTGAATCTGTAGCTGTATCTCCACTGGTGTAGCTCAAGGAATGATATGGATGGATGCCCTGTGAGCAGAAGAAAAAGAAATGAATGAAATACTGTGGAAACTGCAAAAACTGAAGCAACATTTGGTCTGAATAGAAGGTTGGAACACAGTAATTTTACCACAAGTTACTGGAGAGCTTTGCCAGTCTTTGATTTTGTATCATGATAGTTAAATCCTTGTTTCTGCTGCCATAAATAAACGATCAAAGGCTATAATGGTTAGGGCACACCCTTAAATGATGCACTCAAAGTTAACTGGCAAGAAAAACAACAAAGAACAGATGTAGAGTATCAACCAAGTGCTGGAGCATCCCTTCTGTAAGGTCAGCAGCAGAGCTTCCACGTACTCTAGTTACTTTTTTCATGCATTGATTCATCTGCAGCTCCAGAACTGCTCCTGAACAGGCCAGCCACAACCCCCTTTGCCCTGATGCCCAGCCCTGTGCACTCACCTTGATTTTCAGCACAGAATCACTGTGAGTGTGAGTCTTGGACAACTTCCTCATGATCTCAGCACCAGTGACAGGCCCGGAGGCGCTGGCAGGGGGAGGGCGGTTGGCTGTTCCTTCCAGGAGCATCGTGTGCTCGCTCACAGTAGCTGCCCCCAAGCAAAAAGTTTTCCTCATTTAGATATATTTGGAGAACCAGGATCATCTATTATCAGGCACATTTATCTACAAGCAATTGTGAACTTCCAAGTGCTGACACACACCTACGCAGTGCTGGCTGATTTGTACACAAATAAGAACACCTCAGCCAGGGGTCTGTTGGGTTTTGATTAATAATCCAAGTGTTTCTGCTTAAACAAAACAGATATTTGAGAGAAGGGGACAAAAATTTCCATTGTACTGTATGATTACATACAAGTTTCTGACACAAACACCTTTGCTCTCTTAAAGCTCCTAACTGCTGCCTGGCTTTTAATTGAAAGGTAGCAAATAATAAGTTGATTTGTTTTGTACAAGAAAAAACAGAATAAAGATGTGAAGAACGAGAGGTCTCCTGTTTTGCTTTTCCCTGAAAAAGTACTAATTACTATAATACCATAATTAACATTGTTAGCAGCAGCTTCAGAACAAAGGTGATATAAAAAAGAAGCTTGATAATTCTAAAAAAGGAGACTATGATGTGTCAAGCATTAAAATTAAAGAAGACAGAAATGTCTGCTTGTCCCTATGAATTTTTATGGGGATGATAACACAAAAATACCTGCATCAAATTCAAACTCTGCTCCATCAGCACTCGTGTCACTCTGAAGGCCCCCTCCATTGTCCAATCCAAGGCCATCCTCATGCTCGTGGCAGGCATTTGGCTGCAGTTTCATTGGCTGGGTTGGTCTGTGCAAGCTGACTCCTTTAAAAGCTGGGGTGACCACAATGAACTTCATCCACTGCCTTGCTAAGGCAACCAGACCTTTCTTTAAGGTCACTAAGGCAGGAAGGCCATCACTCTTAAAAAAAAAAAAATAATTCGTATCACAGCATTTTGAAGTAAACTGGAGGGGAGAAAAAGTCAAAGCTCTCTTAAATCTCTGTGCTTAAGAGGCTTATGACAAACATGCTGGCACCACAACACATCAAGCAAGAAGCCAAGGGGCTGAGAGATAAAAATTACAGCTTAATTGAACACAGTAAATACATTTATCTACTTGACCTGAGGATCTAGCCCAAGGGGCCAAAAATAAACAACAGGAAGCAGGTTTCTTAAATATGAACCTAAAAGTACTTGAGTAATTATCAGGCTCTGAACTATGGGCTAAGATTCATAACAACTCTACAAACAGGACTGAAATTAAAGGCATGGTTTTTTTCATTGTTCATAAGCAGTATTTTAAGAACATAAATTTGAGGTCAAATATAGGGATTGTTTTGATTACATCACTGAATTGTCCTAAAGAAAAGAAAAGCTTGGTATTTTGACCACAAATCAAACTGTGCTATTTGTGCCACAAACTGTGCTATTCCTGATCACTGGCTCTCAGCTGAATATGCTGAAAAGCAAAGTGTTTAAATCTGACAGCTGTGGAATTGGATTATGAAAATGACACAAAATCAGGAATAAACACTCCTCCCTTACGCCTGGTGTTTGTTCAAATAACTGTTTCCACTACAATCAAGACATTTACATTCTAAAGCCATCAAGAAAAATATTTGATTCTTAAACCTTAAAGTTCGTACAATTCTAGTTCATTCCTTAAACTATCTGCATTACCCCAGTGTTTCTAGAAGACATGAAAACTAGTTCCAAGGAGAGAACTTGGAACAAACTAACAAGTTAATGCACTTGCCTCAATAATCGAGACTTACTCAGTTTTCAATAAGTTCAGTAAGTTTCAATAAGTTTTAAAACCATGAAAAATGAAATGTTATAAAAAGGCCATTGAAATATGATAGAGAGGGAATGAAATCTGATTTTAAAAGCCATATACAGTTTTGAAGGTATGCCTTTTTAATTTATGATCTCATGTATTTACTATTAAAATAGTTTGATAAACATTATGCATATATACAGGTCATAACAAAAACAGCAGACATCAAAGAAAATTAAATGAGAGTAACAATATCTACTTACCACTTTAAAGATGCATATGAGTTTGAGTTGTATTTTCTTGTTTGTTAACATTCCTCAAACTCTTGCCAAATTGAAGACATTAGAATTGGCATATTTGAAACTAAAGGTCTGAGATAGTTCCAGTTTTCCTGGGTAACTTACCATAGTGGCATCCTCAATAATGGAGTAATTTGCTTGATGAAGGTAATGGTGCAATATATTACAGAGTAAACAAGAAGGGTTTTCTTGCAAGAAACGAGCCACTTTGGTAAGCCTGTTGTACTTGCTTCTCAGAGGGAAGTGCACACTTTTGTTCTAGATTAAAATAAAAACATTTTCAACATATGAACATACTTGCAAACAGAGTATCAGTGACCAGATTTCATCTATGAGACAACAAACTTCTAACTCCCTTTTGAACTTCTGCAACAAAGATTTGCCTCATGGGTAACCACCTTATTTTAAATACTGCATGTGAAAAATCATTCTGGATGCATATTTATTTATATGAAGCAGTAAAAGAAAAGCCTGGATTCAAATTGCAGGCCTTGTAAAGTTACATCTGGACTAACAGACATAAATGCAAAGCCAGCTGCAATTTCCAAAGTTTATTCCTAGTTAAAGACAAAACAGGCACTTGTTCTAATTTGGTTTAATGCTAGAAAGAGGGTAGTAAGAAGAAACAGGAATGGAGGTAGGAATAAGAGACTGCTGCAAAGGATAATTTTTGAGCAGGGCAGAAAACCAGCATCACACTTAGGTCATCCATCTCACTATGCAAGACAGGACCTCAGCGTGGGTATCACGTCAAAATCTTTCCACTAGATGGTGCCAATCAAACCAACAGGAAACAAAAATACTTCATAAAATATACCAGGCACTACAGCCATACTCCTTACTCTTATTTTACCTGGAGATGCACTCCTGTAAGAAACATGAGACTTCCTCACCAGTAACAGCTCTGAAATTCAGACTGTGTACAAGAAGCACAGCTTTTTGTGATTTCTTGTGACCAATTCCAAAGGCTCACAAGAGATGCTCTAAGTTTGCCAGCGAAAACATCCAGAATTCCAAAAATTATGTATTACCTATCACACTGCTCTGTTCTGATATGCTCACTCATTTTATAAAGGTCATTTACCTCTAGAGCTTCTGTCATAATACACCCCATAACAGCACAGATTCGCAGGGTTCCTTCAGTTTCCAGTTTATTTAATGATGACTTCACTTGGTCAATGGGAACAAGCCAAGCACCAACTGCAGGTGTTGCAGTGCTCAGGAGGTTCAGCTGCCTGTGGAGACAAATAAAGAGAAAGGGATGTTCACAGGCAGCAGCAGCAATGAGCAGGATCTTCTGATGCTGTTATGAAACCACAGTCAAATAGGTGGGACATTGATGCAAAGTAATAAACACAGACTTACTGCCCAAAACAAGAACTGGCAGAAGGTACCTGAGGCCATTTTTGTTTTACTCACTCACAACTCATGATTCTTCCCACTCTTGCTGCTGCTATTCCTTCCTTTTCCCATTTGTATTCCCTACTGAAATCACACAGTTGGAAATTCTCATCACTGACTGAATCCCACATGAAGTGTTCCACGTCATGAAGGACCTGTGCTAAAGGGCTGAGGCAAAAGCACCAGCAGAGTATTTTCTAACTTATGGCTCTATATGGTCAGACTGAAACATCTGGCTTATTCTACATACACAATGTGAAAAACTATCTTAGAAAGACACATCTCGAACTTTAGGTCAGATCACGGATGATATCAGGTTAAATACCAAAAGCAGTGAGCTGTTCTCTTCCCTGGCATCTCACCTACTCAAAATAAACACCTTCCCCACCTTTCTCCTTCATACATTTCCATCTCACCAGAAGCTGTTAGTGAGTGCATTTTGTTTCACTTGTGTTTTTTACTCTTCCTTTTTCCTTCTTTTAATCACAATTTTCTAGCAGCACTTCCATAGAAATTACAACGGTAAAAAACTGAAGCAAGTCTTACTGTGATATATAAAAACTCAAAATTATAATTTCCAAAGAAGCTTCAAAAACTATTGAAATTCCATTCAGAACCTACCAAATACAAATGCAATTTAAAAAAGCAGAACTGCCATTTTCTCTCTTTTATATCAGGTAAAATTATACCTTGAATATACATGGGCTGGGGAGCGCACATTGGTGGGAGCCGCAAAACTAAACCAAATTTCTTTGATTGTCAGCTTCATGCTGCAGGAGTCAGGGGGAGGAGGCATCAAGGGGATATCTTTTTTCAGATCATCTGATTCAACACCTTCATCCTTCAAAAACAAGGAATTATGTAGTTAGAAGGGAAATTGTCTTCCAAAACTATCACACTTAAAGGAATTAACATGCTGTACTACGCACATGAAAAATTGTTTCATAGGAATTTAGGCAAAGAAAAATAAACTAATGCTGTCCACTAATCCCCCCAAGCGACCCTGCAGAAAGCTGGGAGCCTGTCTAAGCAAACAGGAGGAGTGACCAATCATTTCTACCCAGTTTGAACATACCTGCTCATCTGAAACTGAATTTCCATTAATATCTGAAGAGGGACTTATTCTGTCACAAGGGAGGTTATCCTCAGACACATCAGTGTTGTAGCCACTACCAGTGGGGGAATCTGAAGAGTTGTTTGATGCAAGCAATCCACCTCTCTCTGTGTCCCTTGATTTACCCATGACTCCAAATGTGTTATACAGCACTGCTCCAGACTGTCTTCCCCCTGTAAAAATACCCACTCTGTAAAGGTTGGCAGCACATAAATAGCTGTAAGTTATGCCCCATAAAAAAGATCTGTACTTAAGCGGAGAAACACACGATTTTGGTTAAACAATATGCATTACCATTTTATTCAACAACTTATCACTACAATTTCAAGCTTCTGATGGTTTACCACAAGCAGATGAAGAGTACTCACATAAAGACTTCTTAAATATTATTCACTGAAAAAAAAATATCTTGGATGATAGAAAACACACATATACTGTGGGGTTTTTTTACTTTGTGTAGCTAGCTCCCTGCCCCAACAAAACTCTGGCTCTATAATGCACTTCCTGTGCATAAGGTGAGAATTTCAGTAATCAGTGAAATCATCAATTAAAACCTGAAGTTCAGAAATGATGAAACCAGTTTTTTTGAAATTATTTCACACACTATATTAGTAGTATTTACAACTAAAAATGTCTTCATTGTATAACCTATGAAATTTATTTACCACAGACATGTACCATCCAGTATCACCTAGACTGAACAACTTCTTATCAAATAATTGCTAAGCCAGAAGACCTAACAACAGAATTATCAATAGTCTCATAAAACCAAATAATATAAAGCTTTTAAAAGCTTTACCTTTTATAGTTAGATTTTCAATTCCACACTCAAACATTATCCAACCCCACTTCTCTTGACTAGGACCAATTCGAGCTACATCTGGAACAGCTTGTTGATCTGTTTCATCCACGAAAGTGAACTCATCCAATTCTTCCAAAGTAAAAAGAACTTTTGATTTCCCAAAAGGAATGGCTGTTATTGCACAAGTTCCAATATCTGTGAAAATAAACATATTTACTACCTTGATCCAAAATGGAGAAAACTTTACATCTTCCAAAAGCTCTCTGAAGTTTAGAGTATTTTGGGGGAGTTACCCCTTGAGTATTCCTCAAAGACGAGGGGGGAGAAAAAAAAAAGAAAAAGTTTAAACTTGAAGCATGAAAAAGAAGTACAAAAAGAGGGTAAAAAAGCTTCAAATTCGGAAAAAAAAAAACAAGGACCAAGCAACATGTTAAATCATTTTATACCTAAATGTCAAGTACCTCAGGAAAACAGCTACACTGAGTCACTTTATATCCCTTCTAATCTTTACTCTCTGCCTCCAATTTGTAACTGCATCCATTTTTGAAGCAAACATGAAATGTTAAGATCCTTAGAAAGGCTCTTCTCCAACCTTTTAAACAGAAGATGATGACTTTTCTTGGTTGGAACTCCAAAACTGATGCTCCTGAATGTCTGTAGCATACCTGACACAGGGTAAGATTCTACCCATAACTAAGTAAAAAAGGAGGTAACCATTTCAGTGTTCTCTGTTTTTGGTTTTCTCTAATTTCATGTGCTCACTCATCTTTGCACAGCAGTGGGATTTTCTGTTATTTATTTACTGTGCATTTTTAACCATCCTGGCTTTACAGAATGTCTAAAGACTCCTGTTCCTTATGGAACAGAGTAAAAACTGGTATAGATTCCATCAAAATTGAAGCAGTTTAACAAAAGCTGCCTCTACTTTTGGTAATTTTTCTTGGTTCGTTTTTCCAGGATCAGGAGCTGTAGCAAAATTTAACTCATAGCTTCTTGAAGGCTTTTCCATAACACAAACAACAAGGAAGTCAATTGGGTAGATCTCATTTTCTGCTTTAGAGTCATGATAGTTAAAAATCTACAGGCTGTCATGCTGAAATTGCTGGTACAACAGGCACATTATTGAAAGTGTCAGAAAGTAGTAAGAAAGCAAATAAGTGCAATTCATTCCCTGCAAAAGGTGACAAAAAATGGTAGCTGAAAAGAGACCAGCTGGGAGGAAAGGAGCTCAGGCCTCAAATTCCAGCAGTGCAAGTCAACAATTACACAGCAACACATCTGCCACACAAACCGCTTACAAGTTTGTCTTGACAGCTTTTAGTTTGTCTAAGTTTAAATCTAGCACTTAGTGGAATAGTAATTCATCCCAAACTTCTTTTTCAAGTATGTGCTAAAGGTCTGGGTGCAAGTAGCTTTTTATCCATGTTGATAAAAAAATCTACAACCAAACTACAAGATCAAGACCAACTGTAACTACTTGTTTCTATTCAAACTGACATTTCTGCACTTCAGTATTGTTTAATACCTGTTGTATCAAGACCTCTAAGTTGTCCATGAACACGATGAATGTTCAGTTTAGCAGCAATTTCTTTTCCTTTTTCTGCTCCAGAGTTGGATCTCAGTGAGCCAGAAGACTGGGGCTGCATTTTGCTGGTTTGGATGTAACGATCAAATGTGACAGAATTCCTCCCAGTTTCTGCATTGTTCGAAGTCTCCTCAACTATGCCCCTTTTCAATAATATCAGGGAGGAAAAAACAATTAAGCAAATCTCAAGATAAACAACAACAATCAAATGAAATATGTCTGAAGTTTGTGACAAATAGTGACAGGTATTCTTCTTACCTGTTCATACGAACTTGAGTAGCAATTCTATCAAAACACAAAGCTACTAAGGAAACGTGAGTCACGGTTTTGCTGGAAGAAACTCCTGGGGATTCATCCACAGATGCTTGTAGCAAACACAGGTTCACCTGTACATAAAATTCCATCAAAGAGTAAAGACTTTTAGAAAAGCATGTCACATAAATCACTGATTTCTGATACAACCTTGTCTTACACTTGTAGTAAAAATAAAAATAAAACCATCACACCCAGAACATAACTTAAAGACATGGCAGACAGCTACCCCTATGGTGGTTGATATTTAACTACTGCATGCCTACCATCATAAAAATCAAGCAGCTCCAAAATTCAGAACTTTAGTTCTCTAGCACAAATGCACAACTTTAGCTTTTGGGGAAAAAACAGGGATGTAAAATGAGGATCATTTTGTGAGGCACTTTTCTACTGATAGGCTAAAAAAATAAGTTGTTACCTTTGGAACTGTAACGTTGGCCTGAAGACCTTTAATTGTCACATTATCTTGCTTAAGTGAGAGATTGGTCTGTGCTGGTCCCTGGTTTGTTGTTCCTGTTGTGGTGGTGTCTATTTTTGTTCCTCTGATGTCTTGCTTTGAAGACAACTTCAAGAGGGGAGAAAAATAATGTATCAACACAAACTCAAGAGTTGCTGAGCTCAGGAGTAACAGGATATTTCTTAGATTGAAGCAAAAAGAGAATCTGACTTTATTTTAAGCAATTTACCATGATTTCCAGAACAACAGCTGCAGCACTCAGAGGTACAGTAGGTCTAAAACCATAAGGGCAGCAGTACCATGCTGCAGTAAACTTGAACAACCAGACTTCAGCTGGAAGTTTGAATTCTACACATGTAAGTCATATAAAACAACTTACTATGAAGCAAATTACTAGTGTCCACTACACAGTGAAGTCTGAGAAATCATAAAATATAAATATGGTCATTACCTTGGAGAGAAAGAACACCTAATTCTGTAGAACTACCATAGAATTCTTTTTAAGTTAAATTAATTTTTTAAGGTCTCGGATGAATGGCTAAAAAACCCTCAGGCACTTTCACAGCTCTCCCTAACTACTATAAAATAACAAAAAAATATCTCACTGAGATGAATGTAATACTTAAGAATACCAGCTATAGTAATTTCAAAGAACAAAATGTGTGATTTGATGTCATGTAAATTACTCTAGACCTTCCAAAACAGAAAAACTTCAATCCTGTAAAAGATTTCTGGACAGTGAAAGACAATACGTAACAGTTGATTATGAAAATGCATGTAAGTATGCAATCCAAATTAATACAGCATTTAGCTATTCTATCTCATAACACTAAATTCAGTTAAAACATTTTCCATGTAAGATACAAAAAAGAGCATTCTCTGAAATCCACATGGATTTCCTGTGTTCTTTCCTCACATTTTCTGAGAAGCTGGTCTTGCTGTTCTGCACAGCATCCCTCAGGACTTTGCAGTGCAGGTCATCCACGATCGCTGCCGGGTGCCGGGAGCTGGCACAGTGCACCATGGCCTCGATGTACCTGCCAGGGGAAAACAGCCACAAGAGACCATTGAAACTCCAGGTTCCACATGGCACACCATCAGGCACGTGTAATGAACGCTACAGAGGAAAAAACAAGCACGGACAGACACAAAGGGCACTTCCCATTCTCCCAGCCACCTCACAGGAAATGCAGAATTACATCCGCTGGGCACCAGGCCCTGCTCTTCCACCAGCCTTTTACCTAAGCCTTTGCTGAACAGAACAGCTGTGATTTTAGACAACTTTTAGCACCATCAAAATAAAATTACCTATCCAGTGCCTCTGCTACAAGAGGAGTCAGAACTACATCTACAGTTCCTTTTACTTCCACAATTGCCGTTGTCCGTGTCTGGAAGACCGGGTGATCCAACGTCCATTCCTCTGTTATTGTTTCATCATCTGTATTCTCTGCAGACTTCTTATCCAGGGGAGTGTAGGGTGTGCTAAACAAGTTAAACACACACCAATGATCAGGCTTTGTAAAACCAAATACAAAAATGTTCTGGTATCATTTTAATTCATTAATCCACATCACGGCAGGTTTCTTCTACAGTTTATCTTAGAAAGTACAAAAATATAATCCCAGGGTAAGGCCCTCTCCAGATTCAAGTTCAGCTTCTGGCAATGAAATGGACACTTGCCATGAGCACCTCCAAATTCATCTAAATGAAATCACCATTTGTAGTCTTGAAAACATACAAGTGAAGTAATTTAATGCTTGCACCAAACCGAAATATTTTGTGATAGAATGATCTGTTCTGAAATAGATCTGGTAGTGAAAACTAATGCTGTAAATCAAATTTTGAAAGGGCTAGTGGGAGCTAAAATATTTCAGAATAATATCAGGAAAATCCTACTCTTGAAAAATATGCTAATAATGCCAGGTTGTATTCAACTTACTTAGATGTTGATCCCGTAAGCTGCATGCCTCTGTCCAGTAATGAATTAGCTGTGAGACCCTGTTTAACAATCTAAGATAAAAGTGCAAAGAAGTTTATTACATTCCTTCCATATATAACAAAAAAAGCCAACCAAGGTATCTTTAAAAATTCCTCATAAAGCTGCTTTTCTTAAAAGAACCCTTAGAAGCAGAGTTTCTAATACAGGATACAGGAACTCCTAGGTCTGCTTTTTTAATTTGTTGAAAAAATCAGATTACACCGCTTTTACATAAACATTGATTTATTGCTTTTAAAAAAACCCTTTAAATACTAATCTACATAAGGTTTGCATCAACACAAACCTTTCCTGCAAAATGATAACAAATTCAATTCCAGAGCTCAAAAACCTGTTTTCTACCAAGTCATTTCCATTATTTTTCATATATTTCATTTCAGCTTCTTCCTTAAGCATGTATGCTCAGGTCACTTTTAAAAAAAAATGTCCTAAATCTGACTTGCAATTTTATTTTGAAATAAAGCCCTGAAAGCCTGAATTATACCTTATCAGTATTAAATGTACTGCTACTGCAGTTCTGTATAATGTATTTTAAACAAAACTCACATAAATGTCCTCCAGCTGCATATCATTCAACAGGCAGCATTTTTAAGCACAACAATGATAATTCAGAACACACATCCACAGAATTCTAACTCCATCTTTTTTTGCTCGCAACCTTCCAGCCACTCAGCCCCACGATCTCAAGTCAGAAACTCAAGGTATTCTTTATCTAAAAGCCAAGAAATTTCAAGTTTCTTGTAGCTTATTCACACAACTGGTACTAAGCCATTTTAAGTTATTTTGAATTCTTACTCCTTCTGCTACTCCTCCATCTTCCATACCTTAAAAGTTGGGACAGAGAGTTGCTCAAAAGATGAGGAACTTTCTTCACTCGTTGGTGTGTCAAGGTCTAAAGGGCGATGCAACGAGGATTTGGAAGTCCTTTTGTTAGTTGGATGCTTTACTGACCAGTTGATCACCTGGAACTGTGTCAGGTAATTTTGGTAACATGCCATCACAGGCTGCTGGGAAGTGATTTGCTCACGTTCCACAGTCTTCTCAGAGTCCAGGACATACATGTTGTCAACGTGCTCATCATCTCCTCCCAGAGCTGAAACAAATGAAGCTTGGGAAGGATGAGTCTTAATTGGCAACGTTTTCATATCTTGACTGATTTCTCTATGGATTGTGCTTGTTAAGGGTCCTTCCACACTGTGATAAATAGACCCCCTACTGTATTCAGTTTTCTGAGCTTGCTTTTTTCTCCTCTTCCTCCCTGGATAGGTTCCTGGACCTTCATCACTGCTTATTGGCTCAAACTCTTCAGCAGCTGAAAAATAAGCCTCGCTATCCGCCATGGACATACTGGAATCCATGGAGCGGTACTGGTGGAAAGAGTTGGAATCTGCTGATGGTGTGTAAGGGAAAGAGCCAAAGCTCCTCCTCTGCTTTGGGGAGTCCAGGACGTTCTCATCGCTGCGGGACACGTCGCTGCTGAACTGCACTCCCACGGGGACGGGCTGCTTGTCCCCGTAGAACGCTGCTGTCAGGCTCTTGGTGCTGCCCAGCCGCGTGGAGCACACGGACGCTTGTCTCTTCAGGGGGGACCTCATGGGGGACTGGCCCACGGGCCTCTCCTGGGGGCCAGGGGATGCAGGCCGGCCCTCTGCACCCTCCACCGTGACACTGGGAACAGAAATCAACACTTCACTTGGTGAATCTCATTACTAATGCTTCTCTTCCTGCACTGTAGCAGCTCTCAAATGCATCAGTGGTTCTGTGACTCTCTATTAGCACAGCCACTATTTCCATAATGCTGGATTTTGTACCTTGCTCAGGTAAGCATCCCCCATTAGGGATCCAAATAGGCATTCAAACTAGCAAACACATTTCAGCAGCACCACGAACACTTTAAAAATTGCTAAACCAAATGCTTTTCTTACGTCTTAGAGCATTCAAGAGTTGAATTATACGCCTACCTGGACAAGAGTACTAACCTTCCATGAGCATCTTCCCTTTTTGCACTGGGCAGGAACTCCTTCTGTCCCAGGTGATCCTCAGCAGTGGATGAGGGGCTGTCCTTCTCCCCTGCAAGCAAGGGCAGGGCAGCACTGGAGCTGCTTGTTTCCTCCGAAGAGGAGGAGGAGCTGTGGGAGCGCAGCGGCACTTGGAGGCTCAGGTGCTGTGCTTTCCTTTCCATTTCTACCCCCACAGATCTGCAGTCCCAATCTTTTCTTTTGACACCATTTGCTTTACCTAGGATCAGGGGAGGAAAACAAAAACTGAATATGTGATAACACAACTGCAGTGGACTCTTCCCTGCCTACTGAAATAAAAATCATTATTAAATAAAAGCCCTAGTTTTGAAATGAATGCACATACTAGTATGTTGTCCTGACAAAAATTAACAAAATCATGTCAGCAAAACATCAGATTGTCTCAGTTGGCTGCTTTCTATACAAACAAGTAGAACAACTAAAAAATCTCCTTTTTACTCAGAAAGGAGGTGCATGCTAATATAAAAATCCAGCATATAAAAGCTTGCTCAAGCTCTGTCTGCTCTTAGAAGGGGTCAGGCCCCAAGAGCACAAGCAGTTGTACTTATTAATCAGACTCATAAACACTACAAACAGCAAAACATTAAGAAACTATATTTTTGGGCAAAATAGAGTAAAGATACAGTACAGCGCATTCTCACCATCTAAAATTTTAGGAATCTCCTTAGTGATTATCCATTCTCCTGGCTGCAGTAAAGACTGCCCATAAAACATATCAGATTCTGCGCTCGTGCTTGAGAAAGCAGAGCTGCTCGAAGGTGTCAGTTCCTCAAGTTTGAAAAAATCCAGTCCCGTTAAGGTGCCACCGAAGAATCGACAACCACCGAGACAGCCACACTTGTTCTTGCTTCTCTTATTTCTCAAATTATCATCAGGCCACAAAAACCACAACCTACAAAAAGAAGAAGAGCAGAAAACAAACCAAAAACATGACCATGCTGAAGCTCAGTGAAAGCAAAATTAACAAACATCCCTCTCAAATGCACCTCCCTCGAGGGCATTGCTCACCTCTTGGTTCGGTTATCGTGCGTTTCCAAGAAATGCCTCTGCACCTCGTGTTTGGAAGGATGATCTGCAGCCAAAGCAATGTCAGCAGTGACGAGGCCCAGGTTGACAGAGCCAGCTTCCAGCCAGTATGCCCTCCTGAGTATTGGCTGCAGGCCAGTTCTACAGTTGTTCACCTGCTCGACGTACTGCCTGAGCTGCAGGTCCTGGATGGCGGCGCTGATGCCTTCCCCGACAGACTGGTTGTGGAGGTTGCAGTTTGCAATGCGTATGGCACCCATCTGAAAAAAACATTTACTTAGAAGCATCCTTTTGTAAACAGATCAAAACAGAAAACAGCTGACAATAGAAGTTGACACAAAACTTAAAAAAAACTTAAATCAGTAACTTCTTTGCTGTCATCTAAAACCCAAAAAATTTGAAACTTTCGAACTTGTTTAGTCTTCAAAATTCATATAATCTGAAGACATTGGATCAAGTTTCCTGCACAGCTTGAGTCCTCTCCCAAATGTCAGCATGAAGCACCTGAAATTTCAGATGGAGTTTTCCAACTCTAAACCAAGAAAAGCTGAAAGATAACACACCCACGGAACAGCTACCCACAGGGTTAATATTACATTTTTGTTTCTCATCTCTGTCACAGATTATAAAGGACCATGGGAAACCTTTTTTTAATATAAAAATTTGAATGAAACACATTCAGGATATAATTTTCTAGAGTGGTTCAGGTTATTAAGCTGCCTTTGAAAATACTGCCATTCATATTTATGCCTGCAGACACTGTTAATATTTATGATGGTGCTTTTTAATATTGGATTCAAAAGAATTTGGAGGCTCCAACGTATTTTTTTACTGCCACAGGGCAGCAAGCCATTCAAGTGATGAGATACCACGTCATTAAAAAAATGTTTAAAATAATTACTAGTGCCCTTTAGTTAGATTCTTGCTCATAATGTGAAGCTGTGCCCAAAACTTTTGATTTTAAGTCTACCATTTAAAACTGCATTTATTAACTAACAGCACAATTACTACTCAGTTATGTCAGCATGGCAGTTTGCTTCTTTTCTGTTGTTACCATAACTCAATCTGTATCTAAACTTACATTTTGCTACACTGAATAAATTATTCCTTTTTTTCCCGTGCAGTAGGATAATGGAGGGATATCAGCTCTTCTCTGCATAGCCCTTTTTGAACAGAGGATTCAGTCAGCCAGTGGCACAAACACTTCTCCCTTCTCTACCAAAGACACATCTAAATTCACACTAAAGGATCATGAGTTATCCAGCATTGGCTTGTACATGATCCATATCAATCATTTCCATTTGCTGAATTATTAATTCACAGCACAAGTTCCTATCAACTCTTAGGTACAAACACTGAGATTTATACTGCCCAGAGTGCTGTAAATTATTTTACACCAACCCTGCAGCTTCCACCTTTTTTGGGGGAGACATATACTCCTCCTTACCATCTGCCAACATAATTAATGGAATTATTAAGTAGAAGCCAAACTGACCTACTCCTGGCCCAGTTCATGATGACCTTTTATCACTTAAAAGTTTTAGAAATTCTGCTTAATCCATTGCATGCAAGCAAGCCATCAGTTCAGGCAGATATTCTATCAAAAAATACAAGTACCTCTATTGACAAAGTATTTTAATTGCAGTTAAGAGAAATGTTTTTACCTTGATATTGGTTGCACAGCCATGTTCTACCACATACAGATCTGCTCCATCCATGGCTAAGCGTGTCATCGTGTACTTTAAGTCATCTGATGTTGGGCATGGCCCAGGCACAGAGTTGGTCTGAAAGAAAAGGGAAAAGAAAGAATATAGGAAAAAAAATATATAAATATCTATTAGGATCTTAATTTGTGCTGATGCTTTTATTCATGTTCTGGTAATGTTAAGGGTGGATTTGGGAGGTGTTCCAGAGAATCTGTGCATCCCCAGTGAGCAGTAGGGATAGATGAAAAGTACCTTTGGGTCACAAAAGCGGCGATCGATGCCGTGCTGGCACAGGACAACGGATTTGGGCCTCTCCAGCTCAAACTCCCGGCACACCACGTGGAACACAAAGGTCTGCCCCCATTCCAGAAGACAGGCAAGCTGGAAGCAAACAACAGCACATTGTCCATCACCACCCTCACAAGATGGACTTGTGGTGGTCCACAGAGAACAACCCCAAGGGCTGGGATGTGATTAGGAGGCCTCAGCACACCCTCCTGGCTGCAGCACCTTCCTGCATCACAACATCCAAGTCTGCACTTGTTCATGGAAAAGCACGGTGACATTAAACAATTTCCTAAATAATTTAATAAAAGGCAGCAGCTTTTGCTCTTACAGTCAGCTGAGAACTTCATTGTAAAGACAGAGCTCCCCCAACTTGATCACAAAGAGTAACTCATGGTACTTCATTACCATTCATAATTTAAATGCCAGATTTGCTTCTATAAAAGCAGCAAAGTTACATTTAGATAGCACAGGAGGAAACTGGCTCAACAAAACACTGCTGATTCTTGCTAGACCTGGTAATTAGCCTATTGTTGATTTAAGTCTTTTATATAGTTAGCTCGCTCATAAAGGAAATGATTCATGACTGTCTGCCTCTGTTATGAGAGGAAAATGGGTTTTCTTTGGCTTGCCAAAGGAAAGGGCACTTAAAATCAGCAGCAATTTGCATGGAATTTAATCTAGCAATGACTGTCCTGCACAAAATCTCTCCTCCTCTGTTCAGCGTAGTCCCTTCACAAATTCTTGCAATACATCACACTATGGAAGGAAAAAAGCCAAAGAACCTGAAACAGCAAATTCAAGTGCTGACAACTAAAAAAACAAAATCGTGTACAATGCACACAATTGAGAATGGCTTCAAAAGGGAAGAAAATCCTTGGCTGCATTAAGCCTTAAGGAATGTTCTTTAATCTTGGAGTATTTTGAATCCACTAAGTTTAATTTGAACCATAGAGGAGTGGAGCACATCCTAAATCATTGGCAGCGCTTTGGGAAGTACCACCACAAATACGTAGCAAGAAAAGGTCTATTCTTTAGATTTACTAAACTTGCTTGTATGCCTTATTTTATTTGCTGCAGAAGTCTCTCCAAGAAATATGTGCTTAATCCTAGAATACAATACCAGCTTTTAGAGGAACAAGAAGATGTTGAAGTGTCTTAAAAAATTAAAAATAATTAAAGCAAATAGTAACTACTATATAGAATGTATGTACCCCTTTTCTTGTGCCTCAGAATACAGTGGCAAAGAAACCCTTCTTTAAAGATCTGGCAGACCACAGCAGAAATAAATCAAAATAATCTGCCTGTTTAATACTTGGAGCCATTCACCTAAGTGGAAAGACAAATGTAACATAAATGGCAAAATGAAAAGAGGTTAGTGCTAAGATTGACCTAACAAAGTGCAATACTGGGAGAGCAAACTATGTTCCAGCGGGACTAAGGAGCAGAATTTATGCAGTGAGCAGCTACTCCTGAGGCCTGTCCATACTACACTCCCACAAATGATCTCATTTGCCTTCCTACTTTAAAATATGACTGTGACAATAGCTCATTTGGTATCTCCTGTCCCTTTACAGAAATTATGAGATTCTAAAGCTATAAAGGTTACTTAAGTCACAGATCACGCGCTTTCCAGAAATCCACGCTACGCCAGTTTTAGAAGGAAGAAGAAGGGTAACACTTCAATACTTCAGAATGATTCCCAGGTGGTACCTGTGGTGCTGTCACTTTGGCAGTGAGGCTTCCAGCCTGCACATCTATCAGCCAGGCATATTCCAAAGTGTCACTTCCCAGGGGCAGCCCTTCTGCAGAAAACATGGCGTGGGCACGGAGCTGCAGGCCCGACAGGCTGATGTGACCCTCTCGGAGCACCTCATCTACTGCAGGGCGCTGCAAAGGACAAGGAAGGGGGAGAAAATTCTTGGAAAAGATGCAACACTGGCCTGATTTAATCCCATTTATTTTACTGACAAAATGACCAAAATATCTGGATAAAAAAAGATTTTACAAAATACGCATCAGATTTTTCTTATGATTCACAAGCCTTAATAAAACCTTTGCACAACAGGAGAATTCCTACCAAAAAATAATTCAATTTTAAAACCAAAACAACTTCCACAATAAAGCCACACAAACACTGACTGACTACCTGATAATTGTCATTAAGAAACAGATTCACTGGAGACAATACAAGCTGAAGCATTGTTTCTCTAAATCCTTTCTTCATCTCAAAACACAGCCTCTCCAAGAAAGCTGTAGGGCACTCTGGACCATCTGGACTGCAATGCTGAAATAAAAAATAAACACATCTGTTTCAGAACCTGAAAGTACACAACATGGTTGAAACTGTACTATTAGCTGCAAACCTGTGAGCAGGAGTATGCTGATTTTCTTCTAAGTAGATACTCAAAAAGAAGCCTGTGAAACTTCAAAAACCTTTTGACAACTGCATAAACAGCAATTCAAAAAGATATGGGTGGACCCGACGTTTAATCTCAATTTTTTATTCCTGGGATTCCCTCAGAACTCAGGAGCACAAAGCAGACTGCACCATTATAAGACACATCTGCTGATCAGCAGAGAAATAGCAATGATCAATCAAAAACATCACACAAATCAAGCTCTAGGAATAACAAATGTATTAAAAAATTATCCAGTTCTGCCTCCCAGACAAGCAAAATAAATCCTGTCTCAAAGTTGTTTAGATAGCCACAGTTTCAGCAGAGAGTATCTACACATTTGGTAAGCACCACAGCAACTAAATGTTCCAGGAAGTTAAATGTGGATCCAGACTAAGAAACTAAAAAAAAAAAATAAATTACATGGAGCAAGTTCTTTTATGATTATAAAGTACTTACCACTGGCAATCTCCCATGCACTTTGTACAAATTAACAAGCACAGTGATATCCCATGGCCGTAAAGTAAGAGGGTGAACGGGCTTGACTGAAATTTCATTTTCTTTTTTGTCATTTTCCACTCCTACAGCTGTCCAGCCAGAGCTTGAGGAGGTTGACAGGGACAAAACAGGGCTTGAAATAACCTCTTCAAAATCAGTGTACATGTCATCTTCCCCAAAGTAATTTTCCTAGGAAAAATAATTGCTATGATCATACAGAAGACAAATGAAAAACATGCAGGCAATGAATTGAAATACAAATCAAATCTTCTGGTTTTAATCCTCCCTAAAATAAGTGGTATAGCTATAAAAGTAACATAGACACTTTTATTTTACTAAAACTGGATAGCTTAAATGTGCCAATTTAGGCATTGTGCTTTGCAGAAAATGAAGGCAGCTCAGTAGGTCTCACAGTACTGGTATTTGAGACACATGCAACATAACTAACTGTTCTGAAATATTATTATGGACATTTTTAAACAGGTTTTGTGCTTTTAAAGATACATAACAGAGTAAGAACACAAAACACATCCTGTAGGAAGTCACCCCCATCCAACTTTCTGAACCTTTTTTTCAGCAAGCTTAAAAATCTTAAGCATGCTTCTAAAATATTAGGTCACAAACATTTCTTGCTTGGGTCTAAAATGCCATTGTGCCTAAGCAAATCCTCTTCAATTATCTAAGCCCAAAGTAACACTGCCAAATTCTACTGAGAAACAGAAAATCCATCAGGTTTCTTGCAATTTATCACATCTTCTCCCTTAAAAGGAAAGCTAAACTCTCAAGAAGAATTTTCTTACAGTGATTTTGAATAAGGCAGACCCAGCAGAGGGTGGTACGAGCTCCAGTAACTCACTCCTGACAACTCCTGCTGTGAATGCCAGGACCTATAAATCATTCATTTCCAGACAGTAAACCCTTAGCAGGGTGTGCTCCACCAAAAAACTACCTCCCAAGATTAGGAGGCTTAATACAGCTGCATGGACAATGTGTGACCAGGGATCTCTACACCATGTATTAAAAAAAAAAAAATAAATGAAAACAAATGGAAAAGAACCACAAGTCAGGAAAACAAACATAAAAAACCCCTCCTAGAAATCTTTCAAGAGATGGCCCCAGCACAGCTGGACAAAAAGTTCTAAACAGAGTCACAAAAATGCTAAAAAGAGCAGTAAACACACATTTTCATAAACAACCTATTAATCTTAATCTAAAATTTCTCTTGAGAATTAGAACGGAAAAGCTAAATTTCATGTGAGAAATATGCACCTAAAAATGAAATCATTACAGAATCAGGGATCTCATGGAGCACTGTCTGCATTTACCTCCAGAGGCAAAAAGCACTGAAAAGGTGCTGCTTTGCTTGAAAAGCCACAACTCCCTACAAATTTATAGGTCCCAAAAAGAGGGTTCAATAAACAATTCAAGCATGGCTTCATTTGCTCTGTACCAGGAGAAGTCAAGTCTTCAAGATATAGTACTGGTCTAATTTTAATCCTATTTATTTTATTGACAACATGAAAAAACAATGAGGATATTTGCAAGTCCTATACTCTACAAAACAGTATTTTCTGCCACTCCTTGCTTACATGCTATACCTTATAGAAATTCATGAAAATTACTTTCAGTGAGTCGTGATATTGATCACCTGTCTCAGAAAATTCCTCAACCTCTACTCCAAAATGCCAGCCTCCAGAAGCATTACCTTAGCCTAGAGATCTGCACAAGTTGAAACAGATGTTCAGAGCAAAACAAACAAGCAAAAACCCACCAAATAAACCCCAAAACCACACACACACACAAAAAAAAACCAACCACAAAAATCAACCAAACCCCAAGCATTTTGCTCTTAGACAAACAGAATTGACACATTCAACTGCCTTGGCTTTTGCCACCACAGGGGAGGGTGAAGGAGATGAGAAGGATTTAAACTTGACACCCTAAAAAAATCAGTCATAGAAGAGAAGACAGCAAAAAAAAAAACAAAAACCACACATATTCTAATGCATAATAGATTAATGTCAAGAAAAGGATGTATAATCCCTCTCCAATATTTATTGAAGAAGCTTTTTAAATTAATGTTACTCTCATGTCCTTCCCCAGTCCCCTCTACGATCCTAACGCCAGAAACGTCATGGAATCTAAGTAAGAAAAACAACACACTGCAGAACTTAAATGCACCAAAAGCATGAGTTCTGGTATAACTTAGCATAAAAATTGGAGTTTAGATAAGCTCTACTCATTATCATGGAATATTTTTTTAATTTACTAGTGGAAAACTGAAAGAAGAAGCTTTCTGCACATGTCCAGAACACACAGTATTTCTTGGAAGAAAAATTACACTGATATGGGTGCATATACATATATATGTGTGTGTATGTGAGAAGTCTTCTCACAAGCCTGTGACAAAATTCAACCCAGCTATACCAGATCACCAAAATAATTCTAAACTAGAACTAGTGCTTACCAAAGGTTTCCATCCAAATTCACATGTTCTTCAGAATTCAAATTTTCCATTTCAAAACTAATTATTTCCCTTTCCTACAAGGGAAAATTTATGGGGCCACCTGTAAATTTTATGAGTCATGCTCCTGTGCCTACCTTTATGGAGAGAAAGGCTTTGAGCAAGGGTCCATAGAGGGTTATCTGGGAATCTGGGGAGAGTTCCAGCTCCACGTGGAGCTTATCCGGGGGCAGCTCCGAGGGGTCGAGGGGAAGGCGGGTGGAAGTTGTGGGAGATGAAATCACACTGTCTGTGGTTTTCTGTGATGGCCTCAGCACAGACAACATGGTTTCTTCCATTTCTGACACTTGGGAGTAAGTTAAGAGGAGAAAACAGATTTTGATTACAACTTAGGCTTCTGTTGAACAAAGTTTAGTAAACAGAAATGTGTATTAAATACACAACTTTTGGCACCAAACTTGTATAATTATATTAGCGTGTCTATGCTACAGAACTGGTTTTTCATATCTAGTAACTATGGGAAGAGAAGAAAATATCAACTATTTTAGTCAATGTTAATTATGCAAGAGAAAAAAAATCCCTCAAGTTCTGAAAAACAGTATTCAGTGTATTTATCTTGCTTTTGAAGTTAAACAGAGACATGCTTTCATTTCAGCAGAGCAGATTTCCCACAACCACACAGCTACTGCAGGATAAACAAGAGAGAATAAACATGCAAAGTGCAAAGTTGTACTAAAAATCTATTCTGAATTAGTAGCTCTGTAGGCCAAAATTTTGTCTCCAACAACTCAATCACTGTAGTCAAAAGCCAGTTTGGAAATTCAAATCTTATTTCCTACCCCTTCTTGCTAGTTAGGAATAAGAGAGCCCAAAAACTGTCTGAAGTGAGAAAAGGCAATGAGAATGTAGTGAGCAACTGGAAGTGTTTTAAGGACGTGAATTGATTGCTGGGGAGTAGAGAACTCCATGAGAAAAGCATCAAAAATTGATGCTCCAGCTGGAGGAAGATTTCAGGTGCCAGTTTAATGGGAAGAACTGGCACGTACAGAACTACAGACACCTGCAGCCAGAAACCTCCAAGGCTTGAACTCCCCATTATTGTCTACAGTTCTTGCTCAGTGCTTGCACCATCTGATGAGTTATACATCAGCCAAATGCTGCAGTGAGATGAGCAATTTTTATGGAAACTACATCTCTTGTAATGCAACTTATTTCTCAGAGTTTTATGGACTGAGTCAAAATAAAATACAGATGTTGCTACTGCAACTAACAGATTCCATCAGCACCATGGAGTAGGAGTGAAGTGGACTGCTGAATTCATCACTGGAGGAAGCTGCAGATGAATTACCTGTGTACGTACAAACTTTCAAATGCAGGTTTCAATTGCTACAATTACCAGGAAATGTTCTCAGAATGTGAAAAATGCACATTTGACACAAGCTGACAGTCTCACAAGAGCACTTAATGAGCATCTGCAAAATCAATCTCACCTTTTCTGCTTCGTCCTCACAAATTAGAGTTCTTCTAGATGTTAATTGTTGGAACTCAAACCCCAAAAATGCCATCCAGCATGTCTTCTAACACCTGCTGATTGTGGCCCTTTCAAATTACCCTCATTATTCTTCTAACATCTCTCCTCCACCAGTTTTGCTTCTAGACTCTCAACCTGAAAGCGTTCTATGTAACCCCATAACTTCCTGCATACCTCCCTTTGCATTTAAATTAACTTATTGTAATGTGTGTTTATAACCTTTTTTTTTGCAAACAAATACTTATAGGATATTCGTTATCTAGAAATATTTAGACAGTTAAGTTAAAATAAATTCTTAGATATTAGAATTTGACTGACCAGTCCAACACTCATTTCTGATGGTTCACTTTAACAGTGAACAATAAAAATCTCAGTTTGCTACCCATAAAGGGAAGACAATATTATCACATCTCATATATATACCATATTTAAACATTTAAATCATAAGATGAGAACACAACATGCAAAAGAAAAAAAAACTTAGAAAAGCTAAGGAACATGATATGGCCAAAAATATTGTTCTTCCTATTTAATATACTGATTTTTAATATACCAAGTGATATTTTATCTTGTTCAACAACCCATTTAAGAGATCCACTTTGTTAAGGACAAGAAGAAGTGAACTGCAGACAGTATCCTCTTTTTTACACAAGGAACTGGGACACATCCTGAAATGCAGCAGCATGGAATGTTGTCAGGTTTTAAACCAATCCCAGTGCATTCTAATGATCAACACATTCCCTTGAGACACAAAACAGCAATTCAGTTCCAAGTTCATCTCTGCAGATGGAAGCAGTGTGATCCAAAGTCCCAACAGCTTCCCAAATGAGCCATGCTAAAAAGGAAAAGGTAGTGACACTTACGGGATTGCTTTAACTGCTCATCTGCCTTCTGGGGATAGATTGGGTGCCAGGAGTAGTCAATTGTAAACACAACACTTGGGACTGTCCAGCATTCAACCCATCCAGCCCTTTCAAAAGGAAACAGCACCCTTTTATTTCAAGCACAATACTTCCTTTAAATATCTTTAAAGCAACCTCAAAAGTTCATGAATCATAAACAAAATAAATAAGAGTCAACATAAATATATAAATATATATATAAATATCTCAATAAAACTCACTCTTCTTGAGTAATGTTCCTCCATTTGGGCTTGCCCGTTTTCTGCCCACTTTGACATTCTGTAGAAACACAAGACTCAGGACTTATTTTACTGGGCTGACAATCTTTTACCAGCATAAAAAGGGAATATTTACTAGGATGGCAGTCAGGCAGATACAAATGAAGATCAACATCTTCTCCCTAAAAACCAAACATCAGCAACAGGAAAGTTAATTTACATTCACTTTATGCATAATGCTCACGCTATTTTCATGTTGGTACGTGCCATCATCTTCCTTTTGCAGGCAAAAATAGACAAGAAATCTGTTTCCCACCAAGTTTTAGTACAATCCCAAGAGCTCTACAGTTCTGAATGCTTACAAGTCCAATAACTTGCACATAATCAGAGCAATCTATAAAATACTGGACAACTTTTAGTGATCCCTGTTCTCCTGTTGTTCAAAGCATAATGCAGAAATTAAATAACTAAACCAAGCTGACTCCACATCTCAACTAAATCGCACTTTAAAAAGAAAGAAACCTATAAAACATTGATTTCTTTGCTATCAAATTATGCCAAATTAGCAACATTAGCATCAACTAGTTTATTTTTAGCAACAGTAGACAGGTTCTATTTTAAGGCAGACAAAAAGTACAGTAATTCAAAGAACTGTGTGCATGTGTTAAAAACACTTTGTGATCATTATTGATGCTACGGAACCTTTTAAAAATCTGGAAGATGGCTTTCCAAAATGGTTTCAGGGTAGCCAGTTCTATCTTTGAACACACATTATTTATGCAATGGGAAAAATCTAAAGGGGAACAGAATTCCAAGTGATAAAACACATCCACACACACAACTGAAGTATATATAATAAATATACATACTAAATGTGTATCTATATGTCTGTGTGAAACATATGCATATTTGTGTTGTCCAGAAATATTTTCATTTTTCTGTATGTATAAATTAAAACAGCCTATGATTAAATGCTTCACACAAGCAAACTGAAACCATTTACCTCTGGGTTACTTAAAGAAAACTTCTATTAACTGGAAGTGAAAAAGACTGTTCTCCTTTCATGAAAGAGTTAATTCAAAATTTCCTGATTCAAGAAGATAAGGGAAGAGTTCTCACATTTACAAGACAAAAGATCTTACCTTTAAGGAGAATCTAGTATTGCATATGGTTGGAACAAAGTCAGTGAAAGGCAGAGAAAAAACAATGTTCAGGGTTTCTCCACAAGCTGCTAGATAAACTGGGAGGGAAAAGGAAAAACAAACAAATTTATCAAAATTATTCCCTATTTGGTTCTTAGATGAAATATCAAAAATACAGGTAGAAATTATTCAAAGATATTAAAGAACTCATGACACAGAATATTACCATTTAACTACAATGTACTTGGAGTAATAAATCACTGTAATCAACTATTCTGAAAGTATTTACTACCTACAGCTTGTTCTTTCTAGAAAGACACTGTACTTAGCACAAGGAAACTGCAGGCAAACAATAAAACTAACTATAATATCCTGGTGCTTTTCTTTACCCACCAGGTTTTAGGTGTAATTCTAGTACTTTCTCTCTGTGTACATTTATATACACTGTATTTTGTTGATGCTTTTGTTGCATATGCTACTTCTTCCAAATAAAAAACGTCATCTCACCATTCTCCTGTTGTTTGGTGGAACAGTCAATCCAGTTGTGTTGATTTGCTGCCCAGATCATTTCAAACTGATGGAACATGATTTTGAAGTTCCACATATATGGAACAAATGAAAAAATATCAGGTGCGCTGTCACTGGACCAGTCTTGGATCAAATCTAGACCCACACCAAGCAATAAAAGGTGAGTTAGTATCAGGTGAGTGATTCCTTAGGATTTTTGTGTTGGACAAATTGATGTTTGCTCTGGGCACTGTGGCACTACCCACACAATGGCTCTGGCCTCACTCAGGGGATAACTTCATTAGCATGGCACCATGCCTGCACTAATTAAACATTCCTCCCAGCAGGGCTAATTAGCCCAGGCAGCACCACAGTGATGGGGATGTATTCTTTCCATTACTGCAGCTGGAGCTTCCAGCAACAGTTGGGTGGTGCTGTACCACCTTGCACTGCCTTCTTCCTCACAGCCAGAATCCTGAGGAACAAATTATTTTTCCTCATCATCTGTCAGCCACAGGGACACAATCCAAAGCCCAAGTAGTTGAAAATGAGCCAAGCCAAGAGAGATATCAAGAGAAATCAACATCATGGGTGATAAATATTAAGCAAATGAGTAGCTGTGATAACAGTTCTGGTAAGAAATAAATTTAGGACCACCTAACTGCAAATCAAATTTATTTAGATATTAGAAAACGAAATCATTTGTATTTCTACTCAAGTGTAAGATTATCATGTAGTTGGACATTCTCTAGGAATCAGGAACTCTGTCCTCAGAAACAATTTGTTGCTTTAAATGCATGAAATCAGAGAACCTGACCTTGCACAACTCAGTAAAATTTGAAAAGAAATCCCAAAAGAAGAATATTTAATTTGACATGCCATATATTTATCAAAGAGGTTACCTGTAAAGAAGCTCTTCTGAGCAAAGATGAAATGATAGGTGGCTTTATAAACCTCCAGCTCACACTGCCATGTCTGTGGCATGTTCCATATCCGGGGATAGCTGGCATTAATATGGAACTGTGGACAAGAAATTAAAGCATCAGGATTACCTGAAAAGATGACAATGCCTGACCCTGTTTCTCAGCAGTTTTCACATATGTACCCTGCTGAATAATTAAAACTGTTCTCCTGCTGGGATGAACAGAAGGTCCTTCCAGTTCCTTAATAATTTAATCTCTGTCTCTCCTTCTGTGTTTGAAGGTCAAGTGTTAGTGTATTCATTTATTTACAAAGGTATACTATGAGTTTCAGAGACATCTGCTGCTGTAAATGTACAAAGCAATTTAAAAAACAAAGTTTCCATCAAAAGCACCACTTTTCACAATACACCAAAAGAAAATCCCCTAGAATAGACTATTTTCAACCATTGATGCATTGTTGAAATTCAACCATTAAAAACATCACTTGAATAAGATCATTTAAAAACCAATAAGAAGGGTAATCTACACAATTACAGTACTGCAAGAGTGAAATATAAGGTAAACAAAAGAATAATGCAGTATTAAATCTGCCTCAAGTAGTTCAAGCACACTTGAGTGCTTTTAAGTACTTGTGCACACACATGCTTTAGCAGAGCTAGTGAGTGTAATCATTTATTAAGGCAAAGCCTGTATGAACACGTGGCTACACAGTAAATGAAGCAACATTGGTAAATACATAATTTATACACCAAGTTAGTGCTCTTTAAGTCACCAAAGATTACACACATGCACAATTATGTCAGTATATAGAAATTCCTTATATATTAAGGTCTTGCAAAACACATTAAAAAGACCTTTCCCTGCATTAAGCAACTAAAGACTGCTCCACAGAACAATAAATATGTTCTTTATTAAAAATCCTATAGAATCTGAAGCTCTGTGCTTATCAATGCACACTTACAGCCAGCATTTCTGCTTCCAAGAGAGTCCTGTACTGCATGCTGCTGGTGGCATCCACATGGAGGAGCTGCCCTTTAATTGTAGGTGAGTAGCCTGGCAAACAAATTTACCAAATTATCATTCAGACACAAGAGTTACATCAATATTTAAACCATTTTTACCAGTGATTTCAGCAGTCCACTACCAAGAAGTATCCTGATCAATATTTGCCCTAATATCTTGCAGTGAACTGTACAAGGAAGTATTTTTGTTCCTTTCCTTAGGAATATACTTCTCAAGATTACAAAGGAGAAACACTAAGAGAGATTCACACACACAGGAATTAATATAACTATTCAGGAAAAACAGTGGGGGGGGGCGGAAATCAGTCTTAGCCTTAACTCACCATTTTCACCCACTGTCATGGGAATGTTTATTTCCAAATAGGATCCTGCACCAACATTTACATGTACAGCATTCGTTTCCTGCATTGCAAGAAAGCAAAACAGTCCAAACATGACTTCTAGGTTTATTTATGCCTCTGGCTGTCACTACCCACACCTGGACTAAAGCACCTGATCATCAAAGTCTTTCTTGCCTTCAGAAAAATCACTAATGAATTATCAAGATGCATTGATACAAAATAACACAGATTTTAGGCTTAACAAATGCTGACTGAAGTTCAGTTAGAGAAACAGCATAAAATACTCTGATCCAAGGCATGGGAGGGCAGACCAATACACATTTCTAACACTACAATTCTAACCCTTTCAGTTCCCCCACAAAAGAACAAAATACGTGTACAATGAAGTGATGCTGTGCCCCATTTAGAAGAGTAGCAACAAGGAGAAGAAAAAACCAAATTCCTACACATGCAAGTTTTGTTCCCCCCAGTGTCATCTCTTCATTCAATATCAGAAGCAATTGTTTTTTCATCTATCATCATGGTGAGCTTCATCAGAATTTAGATTGCACAGGCCATGCCCAGATCATGAAACCTCAAGACTGTAGGAGCTGGCATGGTTTAAGATGTACCTTTAAAGCTTAAAAGAAAGTAATGCCTCTCAGAACATACTTCTCTTTCAAGGGTTTGGTCATAATTATTAAAAAACTCAGACAAAAATCACCCAGATTTTAAAACCATAGTTCTGTAATAAACACTTGAGACAAGTAAAACTGTACACAACCAAAATGCACAGTGCAATCACAGAAGACAAAGTTAATTTCTTGATAAGGTTTCATTATTTACCCTGTTCTTGGTAAAAAGCAAATCAATGGTGGCATCTGCAATGATATTCATCCGCAGTTCAAAAGCAAGGATCTGTCTTGGTTTCCCTGGCTGAGCAATTTCTGAGACTTTCATAACTTGGTAGTCTGGTGGGAAGAAAAACTTCCACAAGCAATCCCTAGTGGGGAAGAAGAAGGAAAAAAAGGGTTGCTTTTTGTTCACAGAAGAAATATATATGTATATCTACATGGTTCATTTAACTATCTTCCTCTTAGCTTTAGACAACCAGTGGATGTAATAAGGAAGAATGTTTCTTGAAAATCTTCATTGTGGGAGCCTTCCAACTCATTATTGAAATCTCCAAAAGTGTCAATGGGAAGAAATTAACTTTCGGACAAAAGCCATAAATTTTAATTCAGAAGGCAAAAAAAACATGTTTTTCTTCTAATGTCTAATCCTTGGGTTACAAAATCTGCTACAAAAAGTATAATAGGAAGTCATCTAATTATTCTTCAGTTTGTGCATAAATAATTGATGTAAGCACAGAAATAAAGAAAATACAAAACTTTAGGACCTCATAATGGAAACCACATTTCTACAGATTTATAGCTGAACATGCCATGAAATACACGACAGGAAAAGCAGAGTGATGAAGCACAGACAGCAGAACTTACAGAGATCTCAAGGGGGTGGAATTCCTTCCTGTAACCAGCACCTGGCTGTTGTAGCAGCTTAAAAAGTTTCCAAACTTCCATGATCTATCCATAGCAAGATGCACAATTGTTCCTGGTATGTATCTAGGAACTCTATGCACTAATCTGCTTTCTACTGAGCCAGTTAAGATTATAAAAAGCATTCCATTACAGGGTAAGCTGTCTTTGGTGTATTAAGAGTCTCATTAGTGATTCACTGACTTTGTACTTCTAGAAAAGGGATCTAGAAAGAGACATTTTCTCTTAAATGCACTATCATATCTAATGACTACTCTTTGGACTGCCATCCTCACACTCCTGAGAGGCAGTAAATCATAACAGTTTCACAGGAGAATTAGTGAAGGCCAAGTACCAGCCTGTAATTAACAGGGGAAAAAACGGAAAGCACTGATTATGTCACTTTTGTGTAATAGTCCTTTGCTCTCTAAACAATCCTATTGTCCTCACCAGAAATGTTCATGTGCAAAACATCCAGGGCCAAGTAAAGAACAGTAGAACTCTAGCCTAGAATTTTGTATTGAAATAACTAGATAATAAATACTTTGGAGATAACAGCAAGCAGCTGATTATGCTAAGCAGGGATAAATTATTCCTCCCTCATTATTTTCATAGCCAGATTTCTGCTTCCCTAAAATTTCCTCATTAATATGCAGTTTATTCCTATATTAGTTAACAGGAGCTTGAAAAATCTAAAGATCATCAATTTACAAGTTAAATTTTTGGGTCCGTGACATTTGAGAAACAGTAAAAATACTTTGCTCACAAAAAGGAAACATAATGTATTAATTTAATGATGAGAGTAATCCTAACTTTGGAAGGCCAACAAGCTAAACACCAGCAAATTTACTAAATATTAAACCATTGTGGCAGGACTCTTCTTTCAGACTTGGTCTACCCTAAAACACACAAATGAGAAGTCTGAGCAACCACACAATGGAAACTTGAAGAAAGCTTTCTCAGTAATTCTGGACATGAAGATGGAAGCTGTAAATCGTGGTCATACCTCTGCCTATCAGCCCAAGGTCCATAGTTGAAGTCTGTCCCTTTTCCACACACAATGTCCAAACCCCAGCATGGTGGCAGGTCCTGTAATTTGCTGTCTTCATTGCTGGCTTCTCCATCATTACTTTCCTCTGTCTCCTCTGGTACAAGACCTGCATTACATAAAATAATAAACACATTATTAAAGGAAGCTGCTTCAAATTAGCATGAGCAATGTTTGCTTAAGCACAGGACAAAGTGTCCTGATGTCAGTTTTATTTGAGAGCACTACAGTATATAAGTATCAAGACACAATTCAATGCAGACTTCCAGTGGAAGGCCAAGAACTATGACCAAAAATCCTACACCTATCCTACAGCTGTACACACCATTACCAAATTTGTTGTCTTTGTTAAAGACTCAGGGAATACTTTAAGGGTAGTCAGACCAAAAGCATATTTATGATACTTCTGTTGGGTCCAAAACATTGCATTAACTCTCTTAGCATAAAGACTTTTCCCCATTAAAAAAAATAAACTCTATTTGTATTTAACAGATTGTACCTGGTTCATCCATGTAGTAATAGATATCAACATCATTGGACTGCATTACAACAAAACCTTCACCCATCAGCCTCGGTGGTCTGCAAGGAAAGAGTGCAAAGAAAAAGAGTAAAAATCCACATGCTAAGTTTGATCTTTATAAATTCAAGTAATTTTAAATGCAATATATTAGGCATAATGTATTTGCATGATGATTTGAGAAAAAAACAAACCCTTGATCATAATGTTGCTATTATAACTATTAGATTAAATAACTTGAAAGTTTAGTTAACTCAAGCATGAAGACACCAGGTTCTTCTCCACAAAGATACTCTAAATCACAACTAACTACCCAAGTTTTACTTTCAGTCAAGAGCTCCTTTCTCCTTGTCCTATATTGTTCTTTCACCTGCTAATTGTTTTCTTACTAAAATAGCCTTCTACACCAAAGGGACAAGACTTTCAGTAATTAGACCATTAGTTAATAAAAAAAAAGAAAAAAAAAACTGTTCTGCCTCAATAACACTTCTCTCAATATAAAAGGATCTAAGTGATAAAACCAAGAGATGAAACATTTCTCCTAACACTATTATACTGGTATATTACAGTCCCTTTCCCATGTTAATTTACATATTAATAATTCTGGTTTTACTGCAAAAGATACTATTGCAGCTTCTCAGCCACTTTCATAAACTGTCATTTCTTGACAAAAAAAGACAATTCCTATGACAGTTTAAGAGTGTGACCTGGTAGAGCACATTGCCCATTTTACCACAGCTCATTTTCTAAAGCAGGAAACCTTAGTAAACATCGAAGACAGTAGATGTAGAAATCATAGACTGCCACAAACTCTTCAAAGACAACAGAGCAAGAACCTTGAAACTAAGCTTACTTTGAGAGTAACAACAGCAGCCACAGATGGAAGCCTTTAACACAAATGAGATAATGGCAGTAAATTAAAAGGAGATTATAATTTTAAAGTATTCCCTAATACCTATCCTGAACTACTACCTTGGCCTGCTGCCTCCCAAGTTCTGCTACTTTGACCTGCTTCTCCTAGCACCATTTTTTTTTCTTTTCTTGAATTTCAGAGGACTTATTTGCAAAGAGTGATAAAAGTGTTGAGATGGATGTTGGTAATACAAAATGTCCATTTTCAAGGTGATGTTTGTATTGATTAGTCAGTCCATTACAAATTTCATCAAGTCACTTGGCTGTTCTTTTATATATTCACTGCCTGCAGGAATTTCTGGAAGTTAGAACACCCAGCTTAAATTTTAAGCCAAAGCAGTATGAGAGGCCAGGCTCTAAAGAGTCAAACATCCTCCATTTCCAGTGAACTGGGCAATTTTTTAAGTTTACCCAGTAAATTAGAGCACATTTTGTGCACAGATGCCATCCTTTAGCCATCAGGAGCTGCAGGGATGGTAAGAGCATAAAAAGCAAATACTTAGAGGAAGCAGGAGGAAAAGCTAATAGTTTGAGTATCTTAATCCTATTTTGTTTTAATCTTGTTTGTTTTCAATATTAGTTGCAGAAATTTCCTTTGTCGTCATGTTGGAAGAGTAAGATTCTGTATGCAGTCACAGAATATTCTTTGAAAAACATAAAGGCAAGTTACACACAGCACTATTTGGCTGATAAAAGGCCAGTTAAGGCACAAATTATGTACAGTTTATTTTATTACTTCATGCAAGCACTCAGGCTTGTGTTTGACTTCCTTGAGTTTATCCAAGCAGCCTAACCCCGCTTATGCAGAATACACAGAGGTAAAAGGATCAGCAATCTGTCTTCAAAAGATAACATGGTTTCCTCTCTACCAAGTGTTATACAGCTTTTGCCCAGTTCTGGGGTTTTTTTTTACTATTTCCTAAACCATGAATCAGCTTTACAGAAGTCAACACCTTAAACCTTGCATTTCAGCTAGAAATTTAGTGCTGGCAAAGCACAGGTCTAGTACCTGAGGGAAGGAAAACAGACCTTGGACACAGGATGCCACATCCCTGGAAACATTCAAGGCCAGGCTGGATGGGGATCTGAGCAATCTGATCTGGTTGAAGGTGTCCCTGCTCATTGCAGAGGGGTTTAACTAGATGGCATTCAAGAAAACTTTCCAACCCAAACTATTCTATGATTCTGTGTTTAACAACAGAGCAGAACACACACAAATACAAACCTAGAATAACACAGAAAAACAGTGCTTTTCTCCATAAAAGAAATTTGTTCAAAGATCCAAAATTTAAACCCTTCAGAGTGGTAAAAATGGCAACTGTCTAAATACACTGAGTAAAATTAAAACACTGAAGCACAACAAACATCCTATTTTTTGTGTTCTTAAAATAAATAGTAAAATAATATGGATACAAAAATACCCCAAACTTACTCATCATTTTGAAGACCAACATATCTGGGGCTTGGAACCAGCATGACTCGAACATTTTCCAATTTTCCCTTCACGATGTGCATGAACTGATCAAGGTGGCTTGAAGGAGGTTTTGTGGTGTATGTCAAAAAGGCATCATCAAAGTTAATGCAAAGTGTTTGTGGCTGATAATGATTCCCAAATGCCAAGCGACCCTAAATCAAGAAGCAAACCCAGTAACTCACTGGTAATCACTGATGTCTTACATTTAATTATCTATTTACAATGATCTCTTACATTTAAGTATTTACATATAAAAATGCAGTTGAACCAGTCATGTACAAATAAAGAACATGGACAAAAGTCCTGGCCATAACCTATGCATGTCTAAAAATACTACCTAATATGTTAAACTCTGAATTTTTCTTCTATTACCTCAATAACAGTTTTCCTGGCTCCTTTTTGCTGTTGTTCATTTGGGTTTTTGAGGGGGGTGTGGTTTTGGGATGTAACATCAACTTTTAAAGCATGTGTCCAAATATCCCTATTAAAATACGGAGAGGGAAAAAAAACCAACCCCAAACATCTGCCAAAAACCCAACCCACTACCATATTGTACAAACACCCACAATTTAATTACTTGCTGATATTCTGGAAATCATTACTAAGTATAAGGTATGAGTATTTCCCAAAAGCTAGAACATAACTGTGCTTCCACCAGCACAAGCAGGATTTGTGACTGTGTGAGGGGAATGCTGATGGTGTCATTTTAACTTTTTTAAAGCATGAAGGCAAACAAAAACTTTAAACAGAATGTGTAAGAAAAGTGAATGGCAAGTGTCATTTTTAAGCACATACTGGTAAATATTTTCCTTATAAAGGCCTTTTCACTCACCGTGCTCACATTGACTTTGATGACTGGAATAAGTGATCTCCATGAAGAAGAGGGGTCTTGAGATTCTGTTTTTACTTTAACACTAAATTAAAAAAAAAAAAAAGAAAAAAATGGAGGTTATTATTGCCAGGCTTCCCAAGCCTGGGAGAACAGCAGGAAGCACATGGAGCTACACCTTGGTGCTGACGCAGGTAGGAAACAAGCATTCCTTGTTTAACTCAGAGCAATAGCCAAATAAATCTTCCTCAGGGGATCTTGGCCTGTTCTAAATATTCCTGTTGAGGCATGGGATTTTTCATTTCTCAAGACACATCCTCCTTAAAGGCAGAAATCCTTCCTTGGCCTGTCAATAAGGGCTTGAAATAAAAACACAAAGAGATTGGCTGGGAGGCAGAGCCCTTACTCAAACTCAAGACTGATGTAGCATCCTGCAGCTGCCCACTGTGTAATTTAGGAACTGGCCAGCAGCAGTGGCAGGACACAAGTCCCATTAGATCTTCCCTGCTCCTGACAGTAAATCAGTCTGGTGTGGTCCTGCCCAAAGAGAGGCTGATTATTGAACATCTGTCTGCACTGCATATAAGCCATGTGGAACTCCTTATATTTCCACACCATATTTTCTGGGGTACCCCAAAAAGAGGAATTAACAGAAGACAGTTTGTGTAGCTGTACACAAGACCATACAGATCCTCACATTTTGCCTATTCAATGTCTTGAGCAGCTGCTACTTCTACTGAGCAAAACCATTATTATTGTGCCAGCATAATCCTCTTCAACACATGCTTCCTCTCCACACTGTATTTCAAATAGATTTTTCACCCTGCCTCTGATCATTAAACAACAGAGCTCAGTTTGTTTGGCTGTGTTTTTTAATTATTACTGGTAGGAAGTCTGAGGAAAGGGAAAAGATTCAGACTGTCAGGCTTGTCAGTGCAATTTCTCTCAGCTCTGCTTCCCTCCTTTGGCCTCCAGAGCACACGTTAACAAAACATTCCCCAATTAGTTCAGCACTTTGCAGAACAAAGCATTGACAAAACAGCAAAATGAATAATTATTTACCTTTCAAGATTGGCATGTGTTCTCTGCCTCCCATTCACTTGTGCTCTCTCATCATCTTTCTTTGCTGGAATTATTGTGGGATCCAAGCCAAACAGTTCTTGAAGTTGTCCATAAAGCTCAGAGCGGTTGTACACGTGAAATTCAAAGTCATTCACCATAATATACAGTCGAGTTTCTGCCTTTGGATCTAAGCAAATAATAGGAAAAGTGGTTCTAATTCTATTTCAACATTCCCTTGGAATATTTACAGTTTCTCAAACATGCACATCTTGCAAAACCAATCCACACAGTACTGAGCAGCTGCTGAAGTACATATCAAAAAGCAGTAAAATCTCCAAAAAATAATTACAGCATCATAAGCAAATCAGTAAAACTTGGGAAATAAGACAGCTGTGTACAAAATATTAAATCTGAAAGGCATTTCGCCCTTAGGTCACAGTCCAAAAATAAATCCAGACAGAAACTGCATAAAATAGTAAATGAAGTTTTTCAGTCTCATGTATGAAAACAAACAAACATCCTTCTTGATGCATAGAAGAGAAGACTCAGTGAAAATTTCTGCTTTTTGGCACAGATATCACTGAGATCAATACAATCTCAAAATTCAAATTATTTTCTAGCCAAGCTCCCTGGTACAGCATGCCTTAAGTGGGAAAAAGCTTTCTTTCACAGAGAAACATTAATATGCAGAACTAACAGGATCATACTCATTTTGCACAATCAGTCAACATTCTCACAAATTTAACATTTCAACTCTTATATCAGCTTGACTCTGATCCTTAAAGCTGATTTTAACATCTGCTGATCATATAGAGAGCTGATTGTGACATACTTTGACATACTTTTGCCTCAGAAAGTGTGACCTAATTATGCAGTTAATGTGAGGGAAAAGCTTGCACCACTTCCCCCTAATTACCCAGTTGAAAGAGTGCCCATTACACATTGACTCAAGAGACCTGAGCTGCTCTAAAAACCTCATCTGGTCTTTCTAAGTCAAACAGACTCCAGGAGGCAGCTGAAGAATCAACGGCTATTACTGCAGTCCCCAATCTGTAATTCAGGGGGTACAAACTGAAGGCAGCATTTCCCAAAGACACGAGAAGTTAAAACTCGAAGCAAACATTTGTGGTCAGAGTCAAAAGAAGAAATGCAGATGCCCAAGATCCAAGGTTTAGAGACATCTGCTTGATTAAATGCACCCAATTTGATGAAAAACTCATCTGTCCCCCAAAATCCCACATCTCTGCAACACTGTCCCAACAACAACCCACTTATTCCCCATCACACCTAAAGTACCAGAAATTTCCATATAATTATAAAAATACATACATATAGAAAGTAAGTTTCCAGAACACACTGACATCAAAGCTTTCTTGAACAAGAGACAGAGAAAAGTTAATGAGCCAGCTTCAGTTCCTTCCTGTTTTCATAAAAGCACCATCAAATCCATTTGTTACCAACCTCAACTTGCATCAACAAGAGTCAGGCAAAGAATGACATGGACAAAGATCAGGACACACAATTGCTCCCCAGGGAGACCTCAGCAGAATCAAGAACACAAATAAATGTAATTTTTCAATTCCTGGATGCAAGCATTAGACTTCATTTACTAAATAAAATCATGTGTACTAATTCATGTCTTTAAAGGGGATTTAAAGAGACGAGCATCTCTTTTTCCAAACAATGAAAATAAGGTTTGATATCCCCACATCACTTTGGTTCGGTAAAACACTTTTAGAAAAGGAAAAAAAAGAAGAGCAAGGAAAAAGAGACAGGTAAATCTGAATGTTACAATACTAAATGATTCAAAGAAGCATTTATGTAGGCTACGTACAAGTAACTACCAGATTGTTTCACAACGTGAAAATTGACAATGGGCTGTGGCACCTAAGCCAAGTCATCGGGGTGTGCCCTATCCACAACATGATCCTCCAGCTTTTGTTACTAAACCACTTCCATTTCTCAAGTAAACACAAAACCTGGATCCCCAGCATGATTTAACACTCAAAGAGCATTTTAGCCACATTACTTTGCTGTCAGACCTGGACAGCTCTAACTTCTGTGGTTACTTGAATTATTTGTCCACTAATCATGTGGCCTTAAATGCCAGCAGGAAGCTTTTAAAGGCTTTAAAGTCTTGCAATATTGCCAAGCAAAAACGCCACCACAGAGGACAGGCAACCATCTTCACTGAATTAAATTCAACTCATTTTTTTTATTCTCTGAGCTACTAGAGAAATATGTTTCAACTACCAGAAGAAAATCCTATGAAAACCTGTTGGACAGTAACCTTTGGTTGGCAAAATCTACTTAACTCTAAGACTAGGTTATACTTATTGAATGATTTTTTTATGGTATAAAGAATTTGAATTGTGCCCTACCACCTAAGAGGGTGAGCAGTGCCTCAGTAAATATGAATGAGCAGCTCTTCCAAACTCATATCACTGCCCAGAGTGGTATCTCACATTCACCTGACTGATTTTGCGTGCAGTACTGCTGCCACTGATGAGTTGGTACTGACACAGCAACAGCTCCACGAGCTTGCTGACAAGTCTAAGAGGCTTCACACCAGCAGAAACCACTTCCAAAGACAAGGACAGAAAAAAAAGCCCTCTAAAGCTCAATGACCCTCTCAATTAGTGTACTCTGCTGTAGATAGCTGACATTTCTGCACCTCCTTGAATGAGCAATGGAGCTGTGACAGCTCCAAAAGAGAGGCAGGACCGAGTCCCATTCAACAAGATTCTAATCCTATAAATGATTAAGCACACAGCCCTAGGCTACTTAGGCTTTCTCACTGTTTTCTGCAGATACAATTCATCTCTTGCATCTGTGTTAATCACCCATCTTCAGCCAGAGATAAGGAAGAAAAATAAATGAATTTTTCACACTTCCTCACTTTTGCAACCACAGATGACATCAAGACACAGGCTTGTCAAATACTAAGAACATCCCTTACCGTAACACTTCAGCTAAAATACTGAGAGCACAACACTCACTGAAACTCAGAAACCAAAATCACTTGAATAACATAAGACATCTCTATTCATCATAGTTATCAATTTCAATACAGAGACAATTATGCTTGGACTCCAGCTAATGAAGGCTACGATTAAGATTAATGGTTTGTGTCAAGAAGGGTCATGTCCCCGATAATGAATCCTGTATTTATTTCATCTACACTGCAAGCAGTGAACAAATCCATACCTTCTGAGGATCCAGAGTACTTCAGGTACATATTAACAAAGCAATTGCATGCCTGTGATTGGGCAAAGGAAGTGTGTTTCTGTGGGCTACCTGCAAATTTAAATTTTTAAACCTTTTTGGGAAACCTACCGTGCTGCTTCTGCTTAGGGTTGTACATCTTCCACCAGCGAAAAATGATAAATCCATCTTGAATTCTGAATCAAATAAATTGGAATGGAACAGAAGTTGAGAGAGAGACAATCCAATGTGCTACATGCAGTTTGTGCAGAGATCTGCAGCTGAGGCAGTGTACATGAAAAATGAAAGCACAAAGCATTACAGCGCATGGTGCATTACAAAATTCGTGCTTTAGCTGAAGCTTGTATAAAACCCCATATCCATTGCCTCCTCAAGGCTTTCCAATCTGACAGCAAAAATCAAAACTACAAACTATTTGCTGGGGTGCAGTTCACAAAACAAATTATTCTGAATCCCAGTAAGTAAATGCCAACTACTTAGCCAATGTGAATCTTCCAGATTTAAGAGCAGGAGCATGAAGGAGTCAAAGACATAAATGAAAAAACAGTTCTCCTTCACACTCTAAAGTGGTTTATCTGGCAAATATTAAGGACAACTGCAATCTTATCCAGCACGCACTTCCAAATGATAAGGCTAAAGCAGCAAATGAGCTCACAAGTATGTAGGAGTGTTAAATACTGGCACCAAAAGAGACAGTCTAACACTTATAAATACACTGCTCATTTGGAAAACTACATTTTGATTTGTGCTATTTAGACATGTATTTAAAATCCTTATTTAGAAGGGGGGCTCCCTTGGAAATCTGTACCTGATGGACATGTCCTCTGTGATGAAATAGATTTCACGAACCATGACTTTTCCAGACAGCACAGAGAATGAAAAGGAACCTAATTATAAAAAAAAAAAGTGCTTATTAACCTAAAGCTGTTGATTCTGTGAACAGAGAGAATACAGCATTCAATCACCTGAAATGGGTTAACTGGGTACCTTGAGCTCCCTTTCTGAAGGGAAGTCGGGGATTGAGAAGACAGAGCTCACAACTAAAGGATGCTGGGTTTGGCACCACCCAACAACACAACCAAAGCCCTGAGGCACACGAGTCACTCAGAAACATGCAGGTGCCTTGCAAAGCTCAAAAGACTTAGAAAAGCTGTTTTGAACATTTAGACTCTGAAGTCATTGTGTGCAAGGCCATAATCAGAGAAATAAATATTTCTGATGGACTGTTTTTAAAAATTTTAAATGGCTGTAAGGATTTTGGTCCAATTATTATGACAAATTATGCTTACAGCAAGAAGGATTAATAAGTATGAAAAGACCAGCAGGTAATGCAATAGCCCAGATTTCTCCTAAGGCTTTTCACCTCACTCACAGAAAGTTAAGTACACCATAATTTAAAAAAACAATAAAAATAAAAACCAACATTAAACAACTGAAACCAAGCTGTAAATCATGGGATTTAATTGTTATGTTCTACTTGCTGATGAGGTTTATAAAGAATACCACATATTTGGCCAGCCATATCAGCTGTCCTTACTTAATGGCAATTTCACAGAGAAATTTTAATAAAAGCCGATAGATCAAGTGGAGCAGCCAGGAAGTATTTCATCTATTTCGCTCTTCAAAAAAGCTGGGTTTGAGTATGATTTGGAATACAGTTCTTAGATTCTTGAGGACATAAGCAAATGAATTGCAAGGGCCAAGTGTGAATGGGATTTTTTTGGTTATAAGTTTTCACTACATTTATGAGGTATAGCTGCAGAAAAAGTCCAGAACTAAAGTCATTGCTATTCTGCGAAGCAGACAGAAGAAGGCAGAGGAGCAAGTGAAAGAAAATTAAAAGTGTGATTAAAAGGTTGTGGGCTACAGCCCTCTGTGACTCAGCACCAGATATTTTTGTAAGTGGGTGAGTGCCCAAGTGATTTGTACTGACCTGTTTTATTGAAAAAAGTTGAAAATATTTTAATAAAAAGTTAATGGATTTTGATGCAAAATGTTCTAGCCAGTATCAATTCTACATATCATAGCCCCAGTATGGATCAACCTGTGATTAGTTGTTCTGACAGCTTATTTAGAAAGCAAGGACAGTGCTGGAACAGGGAATCAAGAGTTGATTCTCTGCTTTGAATCCACTGAACGTTTTCAAATCACTCTAACAAAGGAACACCGATTTTACTTCAACTTTTGAGCAAACTGAGGCATGATAAAAAGCAGCAGACAAAGAGTGGCATTACATGAATCACAACTTACCAATATGGATGTAGCCATGTTTATATAATCTGTTAAGAACCAACGTTAAAATGAGTCCAATGTTCCGGGAATTATAGTAAGTTAGGTAGATAATCCATCCACAGGACAATATTGTTGCTGTTGAAAGATTAAAATGAATTAAAGCATTTTTTTAAAGTACACTGACCCAGATAAAAACCTTACCTATTAGGACTATAAGGCATAGCAGTGCTCTTCCTGCTCTCCAAAAAATGTGAAACTGTTGGGACACTTTAATGGGTGTTTTCATAGAGATTGTGTGAGAAGGGTATGAAGAGATGAGGAGAAAAGGGGAAAGTGGAAGTCCAGAAAAATATATTCTTTACTGCTCTTCCATTCCCCAATATGAAAAAAAAACTGTCCTCCCAGAGGACCTGCAAAAGGCACCAAATTATTTCACTACATCACTTATCTAAGAAGTATAGATTATTAGTTATAGATTTTATAGACTGAATTGTAACATGCATTGTCCTACACTGACATTTATTTCAAAACACTCTAAAAAACCCCAACACCACCAAAGTCATATTACATTCCTTCCCTACTCTTCTCCAAATTGTGAACTGTAACTTAAATTTCTAGTCTCCCATATATTATCACAGAACACATTACCATATATTAAACCATTTCCTATGATGCTGCATCCTCAGAGAAATGTACCAGCCCTTGGGTGAGCAAAAATCTCAACAGTTCAAGCATGGAATTTGATAGGGAAAAAAGGAAAAAGCAATCCAATGAGAAACACGTTTTTAAAAAAAAATTAGGTCTGCTAATCCCCAAAGTAATTTTTACTTTAGTTGATTAAGAGCGAGTAACCTATTTCTAATTACAAGGGTTCTCTAGGCTTCCAGAAGGACAAACCCAAAAGGAATGGCACTGCCAAGGAATGGACTAGTTCTAATTCACCTTACTGATAATTACCATTCTGTTTCACCCAAAGCAGAGTAGGGAAAAAACCTGAACTTTGTAACAGAAGTTTTTCATTTATTCTAAAAACAGAAAATTTTAATGGAAAACCTAAAGTGAAGAAAGGCATAGGAGAATGACACCTTCACTTTGAAGAGAGTTCAGATGATTACTCAAAAAAAAAAAAATCACAAAAGATTTACAAAAACAATCTGTTCTTCCACTGTTCCCTTATTTTTTTTCAGTGGGATACTCCACTGCTTCATAACAATACTTTGTTGAAAGAGAAGGTGAAAATGACTCCCACGACTTTCGTCGTTTCCTTACTGGAAAATGGATCCAGTGTGACCAAAATTCAAGCAGCTCATACCCTCAGGCAATAAGCTGCTTGACAAGTTAAACAAACCAAATCTGTGTGGGTGATCACACAGGAAAGAGCAGGGAAAAGAAGCTACATCTCAGGAAACAAACTCCAGCTGGCATGGAGGGCAGGCACACTCCAAGGACAGTGTTCAGCTCCCTCACCTTGAGGTAGTTCCTTACTGCTGGTCCTCAGTGGGGAGGGAGAAAGCTGGGATGACTCTCACTCTGAGGGTTCAAAAACCTTAATTTGAGCTTAAAGTGCCACTGCTAGACGGCTGAAGTCAAGTAGGTGCCCTCATAAGGTGAAACATACTGAGAAAAATTGACAAACTCCTGCAGTTCCCAGTCCTGATCCATTGCCTTCAGCACAAGACTCACCTCTGCCACAAACTGTAGCCTTTTTCTTTACCAAATCCCATAACTTCGTTAATTTCATTATTATAGTCTTGATTTTTAAAGCCTCTTCACTGAAACCAAGTTCTAGAAATTGCATTTCCAAAGTTTTACTGCATTTTTAGAAATGATTCTAGAAGCGAGCAAGAGCTCTCTGAGGAGAGTGTTCATTTCTGGAATTTATCACCTTTTACTGAGACCAGTAGTTACCTGTCTCAGGATTCAGGAGAGGAAATTATTGATATCTTTTTATGCTCCCTTTTAACAGGATGCCATAGGTCAGCAGATGAAAGTAAAGAGGAAAGGCTGGTTGAAGCCGGGTCAATTAATTAACATCACTCAAACGTGTTTCTATCCAAACCTCATAACAGGAACCAAGTCACAGCTTTCGAAGACAAAATTTTCCGATCTATTTGCATCTGTTCCATGTTTTACCATGAGCTGCCACCAGTGACTTCCCCTATTGTCATCTTGACTACACTGAGAACTCTATATTGAGTACAAACTTTCCATTTCAACACATTAAAAGTGAAATAACAAACAGCAAGCACCCTCAAATAATTTACCTATGCCCTTTCTATTTAATTTGGTCTACTGAAAAAAAAATTCCAGTATGTTAATAGTCAACAGACTGCTTTTACTTGTCAGAAATGATTGTTGTTCTGGTGCTGCCCCTCACTCCAAGTCCAAGAGTCAAGGCTGGAAAGCAGGCACTATCTACCTTTGGAAAAGTCTGAATTCACTGCACACTTTCAGTATTCTTTACATGGACCTGAGTACAATTTCATATTTATTTTGCTGTCCTTGATCCACTTGTTTATAGATTAAGAAAATAAAAATACCTATACCAATATAAGCAATAGCACTAGTGCTATTAAAAAAAAAAAAAAGCAGCATACCTAAATCAGGCATATTTACAAATCCAGCTCATAACTGATTAAATGACAGCTGGGCTTAAAGGCTCATTGTGGCACACAAATTAGTCTGGAAGCTGTGTCATTAAACACAATAGTCCTTAGATCACTTTCCAAACTACACCAGATTAAATGGCAGGTAGGCACATATTGGCATAAGGAAGTTATTGTAGCTGACTGTCATGCTAATCCTTTGTTATGGTATCATAGAAGAAATTTAACCAAAACAGAAGAGTTAATCTTACCTACTAACAGCCAAACCACGTTGGAGTCATGTTCAGTCAGGAAGTCTTCCAGCTGTGTGATACTTGGGACAAAACTATCATTTTTTCTTTGATCCATGGCTACACTGTTTTTGCACCAGCACCTATAGAACTGAAGGAAAAAGAAAACCATTTCAAAAACAAAATGAGTAACAAGCACAGTACAGTTTGGAAAAAAATGGACCATGTACCATCTTAAATCATCTCCAGCAGTCTGTTTCACACAAACACAAATGTACTTGTTTTATTCCTTCAATAACAACTTCATGTTTCTCAGCTACCTCTTCTTCTACTCCAGAGCTCCAGAAACACTTGCACTCATCTCTGCTGGAACAGTTTCCAGGCACATGACTGCCCCAAACAAAGTACATATCAACAAAATACCAAAATACGCTCTCCAAATTTAGTACCCTGAATGCCCTGTACAGCAGTAAGTCAAAAGGCAACTGAACATACAAGTAAAAACGAGGCTCTGTTAAGCTTACTAACAGGCAAAAATGTAACATGAGACTAAATCCCTGCTCTTGCAGAAGGAAAGGCCAAAGGAGACACCTCTAGGAGTTAGGGAAAATTCCCAAAACCTCCTGATCCACTGTGTCCATTAATTCTGCTTAAGGATGGATTTGCATCATTTTGTAAAAACCAACTACCTGGTTGATCTGTTATAGAGAACAGAAAACCAGTCCTTCTGATCTTAGACACTTCTTCAAATCACCCATAAATCACCTTGCAACTGGGTTATATTAATTAAATGTGATTAGCAGGCAGTTGCTCAAATCAGCAATATCTGTAATTACACAGCAGTATTTTTGTTGCATTCGTTTCATTTGAAGTCTTCTCCCTTGGATGTTATCTGTCAAATCTTCTTACAGAAAAAGAAGCATTAATTCTTCTTCTTTTTTTTTATTTTCTAACACCTTCCAGCTCCTGGCAGCCTGTCTTCCTGACGTTATTCAAACCTCCAAAAATATGAGTAGACTATCTCTGTCAAGGGCTCTAGAACATAAAACTAATACTGGTATACAGTATCTGCAAGTGTTAGCAATAAATGTAGCAATTAATCTGTTTTTTCCCTTAATACTCACACTACTCTCATTATTTTAACTGTAAGAAGTTGGAAAAAACCTGCTTTTAATGCACTTGTTTCTCCTGTTGTACCCTGAACCAGTAGTCTGTGTTTAGAACCACAATAGGAGTACAGTCCCAAGAATAAGTATTAATAATTTATTCATTACCCCTTCTGCAAGAAGGAATAAAATAGGGAGGAAAGAACATCAAAGCAGCAAACAGGAAAAAAAAGAAACAACAAAGAAACACAATGAACCAACACCAGTTTCCAGCAGGGATGATAAAAAAGCCACCAACTTACTCCTCATACAAGAGGGAGAAATAAGAGGAATAAACATCACACACATGCACACAGACTAAGAAAAGAGCCCTTGTTTCAGAAAGGACTTTAGAACAGCAAATTAAATCACATAATGGCATTGTGATTTGCTTTAAGACATCCACAGTACCTTAATAAAAAAAGCCACATGTCAGGTTGTATGATGAAGCAGAGGGTGTCTCTGCAGGCAGCATCTGGGAGCCTTTAACCCCTGAATCACAGGGTAAAGAGAGAAAGCCAAATCAACACTTCCAGCATAAAAGGATGGAAGATTTGTTCTCTCCCTTTCTCCCTAAGGGACAACAGGGTCACTGTTGTGACCAAGACCACCATGGAAGTGTTGTCAATAGGTGAGGACTGGCTACCTAGTGCTTCAACCACCAATATTTATCTTGTCAAGGAAGCAAACCATGGCTTTTTCCTAAGAAAATATCACCTAGAATTACATGATACTGAGACATGATTAAAAACCATTAAATAGGACTGTGGCAAGACAACTGGGAGACTGAAAGTATTCAATCTTGATACTTAGCTACTTAAATAAAGACAGTGTTCATTATTTTTTTTGTCTTCACTATCCATAAACTGGACATACTTTTTTTTCTGCAATACATTTGCTACCTGCATGCAAATAAATTCAGGATCCCCCATCACTCATAATGTGTCAATACAACATATTTGAGCTTCAAAGATGATCCTTTAACACCCTGGCCTTCTGATTTTTTTTTTCTTTTGTTAGGGTTGTCTTTGCCCTTGATCAAGTTCCTTGAGAGAGGATACTGGCAAAAAAAGTGTAAACACCCAAAACCAGGCAGTAACAACACCTGCACTGGATGTGAGCTCTCAACATATCTCTTAGAGGAATCAGGTGCTAATCCACTTAGAATCTGAATGACTGTAATAGGAAGGGGATACAAGCAAAGACTTAAGGAGTACACACTGTTCATAATGTCCCTGTGCATTTATAAGGCCCGGAAGATGAAGGGACAGGGTTTGGACCATCAGCACTGCTTAGACGAAGAGATGCATTTTTTTCAGAATATTTGCTGCTCTCAGCAACCACCATTTTTTTCTGTCCACAGTCCTGCACCTTCCAGCCCCTATACACTGTAACCATTGGTTGAAATCCTGGACCCTGCAGGCTTCCCTTTCCATGCCCTATACACTGTAGCCATAGGTTTGAATCCAGCAGGTCTCTCACTGCCCACACTCTGCTACATTCACTCCTGTGTGCAAACTGAACTTTTTGATGCTTCACTCTCCAGGAACACTGATCCATAGGCTGCTGAGCCTGGAATGCTCTTTCATACCACCCACTGTATTCTCTGAAGTAAACTCTACAAGGAACTACTCTTGGAATGATGAGACCCAAGGGTGTGAAATTGACTCTTGCCAACCATGCAAATACACAAAAGAAAATGTAACAAAGAGGAACAGAAATCCAGAACTTCACATTTGTGTCTCTGCATTTATTTAAAATATTTTCTCAAGGTCTCTGTTGTTTTGTGATGAACAGCTCAGTCAGCATGCTGAAATATAGTCCAAAACCAAGATAAGCGATTAGATTTATTTGCCTTCCCCCTGCCTTATTTTTTAAACACATTTTTACTATTCATTATGTCACTTGTGGCTCTCATTTACCACACAGCACATTAATAAATACAAAATGCATTAGCCTTCTCCTGGGAAGAAGACGGGAGAAAAGGAATATTCTGTGGCACTGAGGTGACAACACTGATACTCATATTTTATCTTCACAGCAGTCCTTTAGAGTGTTGCATAGTCGTCTTTCTCCTAATGAGTATCAGAAGCAAGGAGAGATAAAGGCCAAATCCCTCATTTATGAAGGCCAAACTGAAATATTAGAGGGGCCTGCTTTTCAGGTTGTGCATGTTTGGAGCACTCAGCAGGCTCAAGTCAGACACTGGACTGCCTTAAAGATATGAGGGTTCGATTTTACTGTGAAGTTGCACCTTGTGGTCAGCCAGGCTTTACAGCAAAACCACCTACTTAAGAGACTTTTAAAAGTGAATTTTTATTACTTGTGTCACACATGATCCATTCTTCCCAGTAGTAAAAAGATGCCAGGGTAGTTATCATCCTGAGGGGATGCATTTCATTTTCAGCCTGCTTCCAGTGCTCCAAGTCCGATCCAATTTGCACCGCAAATATTCCATTCCTAAAAAGCCAGATACTCAAAGGCAGCTGCTCCTAATATTTATAAACTCACTTCAATCACATCAAATAGGTAAACTTGCTTTAACCTCAGCCTGGCAAATTAACACCAAGAACAAACCTCAGCTTGAGCAAAGTCATCAAAAATTTACAGGAGGCATGCATACATGCAAGAGCTGGCAGGAGAGAAACCAGAAACTGGGCGACCAGAGTGCAGCCACTTGGCAGGGACAGCTGCACCCACCGGTGAAGGGTCTGTCCTGCACCTACAGCTGAGCACAAAGGCAGCAAATGCTTTACTCAGTGCCTGGGAGCATGAGGGTGATGTGGGTCTTGAGCTGCGCAAGAAGAGGAGAAAGGAAAAGAAATGTCTGTTTACCACATCCTTTGTAAAGCCCTTTTCCTGGCACGCCCTTGTAGAAACAGCTGAATAAAAGGGGTGTCCAAAGCTGGGGGGAAAACTGGCATTTCATATCGAGAAGAAATACTTTTATATGGTCATGAAGTGGGTAGGGAAATAATGGACATGGCCAATTCCCTTACTACTGCTGGGAATATTCCCTTATTACAGGGAGAAATAAATCAGGAGTTTAAATTTGCCAGACATATCCCTCAGATGTTCACAGAAATCAAGTGCTTATTGAATATATGTTAATTCGTATTGTTAGAGGTTAACTACCATTGCAAGAAGTTACAATTACACCCAAAGGAACACATTAAATGACAGGAGGCAAATCCCCCTGGCCTCAATAAATGCATGTAGATAAAACGTCTGGACGCCTCATCTCCAAAAAGAAGCCACACCTAAGGCAGTTCCTTAAAGGAAAGAAAAGGCAATTTTGCATTACCCACTCCATCACTGCCTTTCAAAGGGTCTCCAGCACTTCTGCTATGAAATCAGAGGTTTAGCTAAGTAAACGATGTTATAAAGGAGGCTCACAAACATAGACACAGTTTTCCTCTCAGGATATTCTTACACTGTCAGCACCCAGAGGCACATTAAACACATCTCAAAACAAAAAGCTGCCAAGCTTGGCGTCTGTCCCAAAACTCTCCAGCTAGGTCAAACACTTCAAACCCATCCCAGCACAGCTTAGCAAACTCAGCCACTCTTCAGTCAACAAGCAAAGGAAAGAGGAAGGAAGAGAAGGAGAGTTGTTCTCAAAAAAAAAAAAAAAAAAAAAAACCACACAAAAAATCAAGGGAAGTGACAGCACCCATAGAACAATTCTACCACAGGACAAATTGCATCGCCTTTAATAGGTACCCAATTAAAATTAGCAATTCTGAGCTTTTTTAAGAAAACAGCAAAGATTCAGGTCTATTTTCCTCCCTGTCTGCCAGTGCTTGAAGTCCCACTAGCGGTAAACTGTAAACAAAATAAACTAGAACTTTAATTACACTAATGAAATCCTGCTACAACCCCCAGCAGAAACAGCTGCACTGAAAGCAGAGCCACACCTGGTTGAGCCGGTGTGTGGACAGCCTTAGTCAAACAAAATTTGCACTACAGTAGCTTAGTAAATAACAGGTCTACTTCAAAATTAATTAAATTAAAATTAAAGCATACTCAAAGGAACAGTAAGATACAACATAAAAATCATTCTCACAATAGCCTACCCAATGAGGCAGAGTTTCACAGCACAAGTTGTATCTTTTATTTACCTATTTTTAATAGTACATGACATGGGTTTTCCTACAGAAGAGATCAAAGACAAACTCCTGCCATGGCAACCAACACACAGTACTTCCACTGCTAGCCTAGGAATCCCTGATTGAAATGGGATGATTTTTCATTTAACTTTAAAAAAGTAGAAATATACTGCATAACCTTTCCTCCCAGACTCCTTCAGGGGAGCTGGTTCTTTGCCTGCTTACATTGCCAGGTTTTGACGCTGCAGAGGAAAAAAAGGAAAAAAGAAAAAGAAAAAACCAACAACAACACCACCAAAACCCACAAACAACAGAATCTAAAGGTTCACAATAGTAGAGATAAATAAGAATTTCCCTCATGCATACTCCTCAACTCAGAAAGAAAAATAAAAATATTGCCTTTGGGGCCTTTGTTGATGGTCTGAATGACATGGCAATAACTTGTTTTCCTCTCCTTTTTCAATTTGAGTACAGCACTGTACCTTTGAAATACTCTATGAAACTAAGTCATCTACTCCACACCTATGAATTTTTCCAGAAGTATACTTCCTCTAAATTACTTCTCTGACACATCACCGCAATCTGGGGAAAGGCAAAGTCTTTGCCAGAAATCAAACTAGAATTCAGTCTTGTACCTATATTAAGGGAACTACCTAGAGGCTCAGCCCAGCCTGGAGTCACCACAAAGATTTTGGTGCAGCAACAAGTGCTAGAATAAGTTATGTGAGGAGATAAGAAGTTACTAGGAGAAGTATTACATGTCACAGTAAACACATGATAACTCTGCACACTGCTAACCAAAAGCATTAACCTCTTGCCTATTTCCTACGGGATAAAATGGTGCAAAAGAGCAATCACCAAACAGCAGCTGATGCACATTTCACATGCCAAAGCTCCCTAACAGAATTCTCAAAAGGGTGAGTGACTTCAGCACACCACTCACAAGGGTAAGAGCTCTCCCTAAATGTGTCCATACCTTCACACAAAGCAAAACCCACTCATGAGCACTGTCAGAATGTGCAAAAAATTCAGGCCATGCTCCTAAACAAACATCCCTGAACATCCATTCAGAGCCAACTGCCTAACTAGATGCTCAATACTGTTTTTATCAATGGCTGTTTGAATAACCTATTAACATACTTTTACAAACAAGAGGAATACTCCCTCCTCCACTCCAGTTTTTCTTCTTAGTTGCCAAAATTTCTGGCCCCATTGTTTAGCTGGTCACTACACATAAAAAGCAAGGGGTGTGTGGAAACCCTGCACAGCCACAATAAAAAGAAGAAGCCAGAAAAGCAGAATTACTGGATTAAGGGAAACAACAGAAGAACTCACATGGCAACAACTGTGGCCTTTTCAATATTAAACCTGAAAAAGTTACACGTTGCAGCAAACTACCAACTTGGGAAGTTTTCACGAAGTTGAGTGAAGGCAGGGAAAGCAGTCCAGACAAAGACTGTGATAGGGATATTTGCTACATGGCCACCTCCAAAACACACCTCCACCATACCAGCATTATATTATGTATTGCATCTGTTATGTACACGTTATGTTGGTAATTACATCGTGTTTTTTATTGATAAGACAAAGTACAAGCACGTTATCTTAACATCATTACGTAATGTTACCACTACAGCTTCAGACACACCAAAAAGCAGGTGCACGTCTTGTTAAATCACTGCGTGTATGCGTTAAACCCTCTCAGGACCAGAGGCACTGGCAGAGATCGCCTTTCACCGCCCAGAGACCAGCGTAGGGAAACTTCCCTCGCAGGCCAAACACAACCGGAGGCGCCTGAGCTCCCGCCCCCTGGCCTCACACCTTTTCTGCACGGCGTTAACCCACGCCAAAGGGAAAACACTGAATCCCTGACACCGGAGGGGCTTCTGCTGGCACCGCTGCCCCGCGGAGCGGCCCGGGCAGCACGGCGGGACCGGCACCCGGGGGTCACCACAGCGCCCTCCAGGGCAGAAGGACAGGCACCGGGCCTCCTCCCCGTCCCGGCCCGGCAGAGCCCCGCGCCGAACCGCGGCTCCTCCCGGCGCGGGGGCGGCTGCGTGTTCCCGGCAGGCCCAGAGCGAGCGGCGGGGCCGAACCCTGCGCGCCGGGCCGATCCCTGCGGGGAGCGGAGCGCAGCCCGGTCCCGGCTCCCCCCGCGCACTTACGCCATCGCCCTTCGCGGCTTCTCCCCCGCGGACCCGGAACNCCCCGCGGGGGCGGGACCGAGGAGCCGCTCCGCCAATGGCGAGGGGCGGCGCCTGCCCCGTGTGTGTGTGCGGGGACCCGCGCCCGCCCCTCCGCGGCGCGCGCAGGCGCGGGCACAGCTGGAGCCGCCAGATGTGCGCGGCGCGCTCGGGGCCGCGGGCGTGGCCGGGGCCGGGGCCGGTACCGGTACCGGTACCTTGCGGGGCTGGAGGGCACACGGCCCCGAAATTGCAGTCTCGCTAATGGGTCCTGCTCCCGGTGCGGTTGGCTGCCCGTTCCGTCGGGAGAAGGGGTGCTGCCTGCCCGCCAGAGGCTGGCGGAGCGAGCGCCTGCGCGCCCGCGGCACCTGCCGCTCGTCCTTGTCCTCGCAGTGCTTAGCTGCGAGGCACCGGAGGGGTTTCTCGGCCGAGCCGCCCGATAACGGGCTGTTCGTTTACTCGCCCGTTGTTTGTGCTCTCTGAGACAGGTTAAGAAAGCTGACGCCCCGAAACCAGATAAAAAGTGAACTTTCAGACATTTTTGAACATGTGTGGCCGTGACTTGACTGCCAGGTGTAGCCAAATATGATTAGTCCACACATTTCTTTAGAATCGCCCAGGCATGTTAAAACACATAGATTTCTTTAAAATCACCCAAGTGTGCATCCTGCAGCCTTCAGTAGCACACTAGAGGAAACCAAAACAGTGACTCCGCGTGTGTGTGTGTGTGTACATGTACCTTCTTCCATGAGGTCCTTGCACACTGTCAACACTGCTGCTGAGCTCCACGTTCCCTCCATGCTCCCGAGGTTTCCAGAAGCTGCACCACGCCGTGTCTCCTGAGGGGTACCCATCTTTGGGCACCTGGAGCAGAAGGCTGGTTGTACTCCTTGGTACCTGCAAAATAAACCCTGGGCGTGAAAAACACAGATTCCCTAAGCCATGGTGCAGCTCTCAGTGGCCTGTCTGGGCTGCCTGGATTTGCTTGGGCCAAAGTGAAACTGAGCTCAGTTGAGCAGAGGGCTCATGGCTCATCTCTGTGAGCCACGTGTTCCTGCCTCCTGGCTTATGTCTGCTCAAGTATTCCGCATGGCTTTCCCTGCAGAGCCAACCTTCAGCTGGATCAGCAAATCCTCACTGCACAAGGGTATGGATGCCCGTGGGGGCCTGGCAAGAGCTCTTAACCTGGCACAGAAAGGCACTGGCGGGATTATCCCTTGAGCAGTGCCACAAATCACAGGTGAACCCTGCCCCCAGCTGCCCCCAGCACCCTGCTGGACAGAGCTGTGCTCAGAGCAGCTCCACTTATCCTGCACCCAGCAGATGAGCCACCATCAAAGCCAGCGTTACCTGATGAGCTTTATCCTCGCTGTTTTCTATCACACTCCCATCATACTAAGCATAGTAAGAAAAATATTGATAAGTATTCCTGGTTTTCATATTGAAGGCCCCCCTTCCACCTCCTTCCCCACTGCTGCACTCCAGCACTCTTCCCTAATCTGCTGTCCCTGATCTGATAGAGTCTTGGGAGGCTCTTCCAAATGTTTTTTATCCACATGGTGCCTGAAGGCTTTAATGAGATCCACGCAGGTAACTGACACAAAGAAATTTTAGCTCACAGCTATCATTAGAACTTGGGGAAGGTGGGCCTGTGCCTGCTGCAAGAGATGGAGGTAAAAGCTTTAATGCTGATACAGGCTTGGCTGGAAAACTGAAATACGGAATTAACACGGGTGAAAAATATTTACCCCTCTACACCTTTGAACTTATTTGCTTTCTAAAGGACACTAGTATTTACATTCTCTGTAAAAGAAACGTGCACTTTCTTCTCACAAAAATATTTTCATGTTTTGCTAGACTTATTTTTAAACTCTTATCAATACAGGGCAGAATGTGTCCCAAACCAACCAAAATAAGGCAGAGGGAGAAATTATTTCTATTCTTAGTGTAATACCACAACTTAAAGTTACGAGGTTTGAAATACAAAAAAACAGCATAGCCGAAACTCTGGTCTTATTCCAATTCCATTGGTGGGCAGGAAATAGAGAGGCTTTAAGTCTACTTGTGCAACAGATAAAATCAAGCCCAGAAGTTATTCCATACAGTATTTTTAAGCAAAAGTCAGCTTAAGTCCAAAACGTTTATCTAAAAAATGAGCTCCTTTGTATATTTGTAACCTGTGCCAGCTTCACTTTGCCTTAGGACAGTCAGCAGCACTGTAGTTTTCTATGTCACTGTTCCTTTCTTTGTTAATGCAGCAAGAATAAGAACTATTTCCAAAACTGGCAACAAAAAATAATTTTAGCAATTAGTGCTAACAATTCATATAATTTTTAGATTTAGATTTGTTCTGTTTTCAGATCCCTCTATTTTTACACCTGACAATGATTTTTTCGGCATCATTTTACTTGGTTCAAGGAAACTGGTTCTTCTCAGGCTCTCACCATGCCTTACACATGGACAACGCAGTGAGTCACTGCATCCCAGTCTGGGGCCGTGGAAAATGGGTGCCAGGATTTTCTCTTTTTAGGTGGGCTCTTGGTGTTATGTGCAAGTTTCTGACCCCTGAGTGCAGCTCCCTGGAAGTAGGGGTGTTGCCTGGGTGTGACAGGGACTGGAGCTGGTGGTTGCTGTAGGTTAGTGCTGACGTGAGCTTTGTGGATTCTCACAGCACCCCTGCCTGATTGCCTGCTGCTTTTTTTGAAGATTGCATTTTTAGGATGTTTGCCTCTGATGCTGATTTCCATCACCAGTTTCATTCCTTCCATTGCCTCCCATGACCTTTTGGGGGAGTGTCTACAAATTAGCTCCTGATATTTTCACCCTGCTTTCTTTTAATTCTCTCTCTTCTTAAAGGAGTTTGCCCTTCATTTTCTTTCCAATAAGGAATGATGCCAAATCACTTTTCTCAGCCCTTCCTTCTGTATGCTGATTCCAGACAATAAAATATATTTGACATTTGAAATTTATTTGTAGGAATTACTTTTAAAAGGGTAAACTAACAATCAAAGTTTCAAGATACCTTAGCCACACAAACCTAAAAGCTCACGTCATAAGAGAATTAATTGATTAATTACCTTTGTCTTCTGTAACCCAGTTGATGACTCAGATCTGAAGCACCAGGAAAGCCTCTCCTGACACATTGAGCCATTCTCGAGGCAGCTTGAGATTAACAGATGAAATACCATGCACTGCAACACAATTCAATACCTTTAAAGCAAAGTACCAAAATGACTGTAATATCTAGATTCTCATTCTGCAGGGTGTGGCTAAATCCAGAGGATCTGCTCTCTAACATACGAAAGGCTTATTTCCTTTTTGGGGGAAAACTGGCAGCTTCTGATGGTGGGATGTATATGCACACAGCACAAAAGGCCCAGGCTTGAATGCTGTCTCTAGGGTATAACTTTTCAATCTTGCCCAAATTTTTCTCATGGTCTAGAAAACAGAGAATATTTCATCCTTAATTCTTCCCAGCATAGGATGTTGCATCTCTAGTTATCAGCATGGCAACTGAAAAGAGATTTTATAAATGTTATCTCATCATGTAACTTTCAAGTTAAGGAAAATTACATCCTCTATGCTTTGTTTTACATTGGGTGGCATTACCATTTACCTCAGTATGTTTATTTTCATGCCTGAAATTCTGAGACTTTCTCTGTGAGCAAAGAGGAGTAGTTGAGTAAAAGCACTATCTTTAAATTATTTATGCCTCTTCTGCTTTGCAGTGGAAGATGCTTCTCTGAACATTGTTCTAAAAGCTCCCAAGTCATTTAGCCCACTGCTTTATCTTTGGGTGATGCCATCCAAGGGTCAAAGACAAGCTGATGTCAAGGCTGCTAGAATTTATTCAGACAGAACAAGAAGCTGCTGTGTATTTGACACTATTTTTAAAAAGCAAAAATATGACTGTGAATAGGTATAGTCTTTTCTGGGACTTAAACCATTTACCTCATTAGGGCAATCCTGGCATTTTCCAGGGGAATGGAGCAGTCACTGCCCAACTGACATTAAATGACACTCACAGGTATGACGCCTCTAAAAATCCTGCAACAGCCCAGTGAGCAGAATCAGGCATTCACCATCGTGGAGCTGGAAGATGATTCACTGGCGTCAGTTACTTGAGGAGACAATTCATTTGATGAAGAGGCTGTAAAGAGCCCTTCCACAGCCTTATCAGATTGAAAAGCCCTTGTCAGGCAATCCTCTTGCAGGGAGTTCTCTAAGAATACCAGGCAATTGTTTTCCTGATGCTGCATTTGATATCAAAGGAGGCTGCAGAGTGCAGACATGGGCATCTCACACCTTCGGTGGGCCAAGAGCAGCATGGTAATCAAGTCAGAATTTGAAATATTTCCCTCTTGCTTCCAGCTCTGAGACAACAATTGCAAATAAATGGGAAAGAGAAAAGCACGTTACTACCACCCTGTATATTATGAAACTTAATTCTGTCTTCAGCTCTGCTTTAGTGAGGGGTTTGAAGTTGCTGGAGCTGTGAGGATACCAATGGTTGATTTATGCTTCCTCTAAATAACATCAGTATTGACTATAAGAGTTCATTCTAGATTAGATTAAAAACAAACAAACACTGAGCTTAGAGATAAAGAAATATAAATAATCCTTATGCAACATATTCACAACACTGCAAAAACTCACTTCAACAAGCCAGAAGCTGCTGGGTCAAAACACCCACATCCTTTCACTTCAGGGCAAAATCTTAAATTCCTTGGTTCTTTTCATCTGAGGATAAAATCACAGGCACTTAGTTCAGAAAACAAACAAATATTAATAATTTGTTTTAAGTACATAATTTGCCAGAACTGGAAGTCGCTTGTTATCAATTACAGAATTAATTTATTCCATACTTGACCTTTCAGTAGTCAGTGTCTTTTTAACTTACAAAGCATATTTATTCAAAGAGTTTCACTGAATATCGCCCATCTTTCAAAGGAGTTCCCCCTTTTGTGCTGCACCCAAAAACTGATTCTCAAACAGGTTCCTTAACTGAGGAAATCATCCTTGCTCCATCAGTAATTTACTGGTGTCTGGATCTGTGCACCCAGATCTTATGGGAATATAAGAAAAATGTAGGAAGATCAAGGTATTCTCCATTCAATCCCTAAATAATATGCAAAGGAAAATATAACTTACCTTACTTAAATGTTATGCTGTCGTAGTCTTCTGAACTAAACAATATAATTTTCACTTTGATCAGCAGAATATGAGTAGAATATGAGAATATTAAGAAAACATACTCATTTTTATTCGTTTTTTCAAACTATCACTTTCATAAACTCTTTCCTTCTGGTGTAATTAATGAGTGTGACTATAAACCAACATTGATAATAAAATCTGCATTTTAGATACAAGTGTTGTTTAGCCACATTCTCAGGACCTGTTCTTGTGCCTCTCATTCAGACCTATTGGATGCAGATTATCCTGTGAGGAAACAGGCATCAAACACACAAAATTAATAGTGATGTCAGCAAGCCCAGGGTATAGCTTGTAGAACCAAAAACTCACTAAAATTCATCTATCAAAACTGTTTTCAGACAGCACTAAACATCCTACTTCTGAAAAAAATTGGAACTTTTAATTTCAGAAAATGATAGGTGAAAACAAGCAAACAGGTAGGGATTCCACGAGATCCCATTGCTGTATCTTGGCAATCCCTAAAACACTTGAGTGTCTTTATGTTGCACCTGCACATGTTTTTTCAATAAATTAAATTAAATCCTTCATTTATTATTTTAAAATCCCACTTAACTTGCTGGATGTGCACACGTGAAGCTTAATTGTGCTACTGCTTCCTTTTTTCAGTATGGATTTTTTTTGGTATCGATTGTAACTTCCTTCCTCTTAGGAAAATGGTTGCTGTTGTGTTTTCCTATGATCTGTTCACTGAACCCACTAAAAACCTGTGCCTGGCTTCAGGCCAGTATTTGGAACCCCTAAAGATGCTGGACATCCTCCCAGCTCCCTGACATGGCCCCAGTGCCACTGTATGCACCACAGGTGACAGCAATATCCAGCAGCATGGAGCTCTTTCTCCCCATCTTGTTTCTGGCCAGTTGCATTCTTGATTTATACTGGATTTTATTGTGTGTCTCTAGCCCTATAAATAGTTATCTGCAGGGTAACTAGAAGCAGCTGTGTCCATTCCTCCAGTGTTCATATCTTACATTTCACACACTGCTTTTTATGCAGTTCTGCTGGTAATAAATGGCGTCAGATGGTAGGTTAGCTTTAGGCTTTAAAATTTCTCTTATTTTTAGTTATTCCGGCTCTCAAAAGAAGTGCATTATACTGAAACACACTATTATTAGACTTTTTGTGCTAGATGTATAGGCATATAGTATAAGCCTTTTGTCTAGGCAATCTAAAACCCATTTTGAACATATAATGAGAAGTATTTACCAAGTAAAGTTTCTTTTTTAAACTGGAGACCCCATTCCTGGCACTACTAATTACCTAGAAGAATGAACTGCCACACAGCAAGTGGGTGTTACACTCTGTTGCCAGAGAAAGAGGTACAAGCACATTCTTTTTGGTGGTTCATGACTATTTTTAACTTTAATTTCCTTTGTAATTATTTCCTTTCCTGGATTCATAAATCTGCAGTGGGCTGTTATATAAATCTCAGCTATCCCTTGTTTACAAATAATTCTGGCTTATACTCCATGTCCTTTGCTCTTTGGAAATTCCCACAGACTTGAAGTTTGGGTGTACAAAGACAGACACAGGGGTATCACCCCATGTTTAATACCAGCCCTATACAATGAGCCTTTTTTAATAGCAAATATCCACCTACACTTCTTTTAAACCTTCTCCAGGTTTTTTGTTGGAGAAGCCACTTTTCACTTGGTGTCTCAATTACTGCTGTGTGGCAGGACCATACTGAGACTTTGTGGGAGTTTATTCCTTTCATTACTTGTTCATTTTTTGGTTTAAAAATGAAAAGGATGGAGGAATCCAACAGTGAATTCTTCATGCACAAATATAACATGGATTTTAAGGGGTGATATAATTGTGCCACTGAGGGAGTAATGATGCTTAAGTGCAGATTTTAGGAAAACGATTTAGAGGTGAAAGAAGAGATGCAAAGGTAATAATTGTGGCACAAAAACCAGACCAAAGGCTGTCAAAATTGTGCTCGTGGAGAGCCATTAAACACAGGAAACAGTGATGGTTTATTATTGTAAATTACCATGCAATGCAACTTACCTGGTTCAGTGCTTGAAACGCTTGTGCCATAAGTGACCCAGAGCTTTGGAAGTTGCCTGGGAGATCCTCTGACACATTATACACCTCTCGTGTCATCTTCTCCCAATCTTTTGGGGATAGCTGCTTGGCAGGATTACTTTGAGGCCACAGAGGTGACCACATTCAGCTAGAGCAGTGCCTGCTCCCGTGGGTGGGTAAAGTGACTTCTTTGCAAGTAATTTATAAACAAGCAATTTATCACATTTGCTTGTATTAAACTAAGCAGCTTCCCTGATTATATCCTAACTATTCTGTCGTTTGCCATTCTGCAAGAGTGAGGTGGTTTTTGCCTTCAAATAAAATCAGCTCTTAATTTTTTCCATCTTGTGGGTAGCTGGCAAATGACAGCTCAACATTTTCTGTTCGCACAGTGTGTCCTCTCTGTCTACCTGAGCCATCCTTGAAAGCAGTCAAGGGGTCGAAGTTACTGAAACTGTTGTTGAAAAGAGAACACTGGTTTCAATTTCTGTGCTGCCTCAAGAGGTGTTATCTGAAATCCTGGATGCTTCCTGTGGCAGTGGCCAGAATGGGGAGATAGGGAAGCACTATCTCCTGGCAGAAGGAGCTGCACAGTTTCCCTTTCAGCCTGCAGTTATCCCCCTTCCCTGGCTCAACACGTGCACAGGAAAGGGTTTGTTGATAGACTTTGAAATTTGTTTATGGAGTTGACACTCTTCTTTTTATTCAATTTACATTTGCAAGAGGCAGGGAAGGAAACCAAAAATCAAACTTACTATGGAAAGCGTTTTCAGTATTAACTGTGCAATATAAGAAACTCTGCTCCTTCAAGATTTTAAAAGTGAGACTTCAAAATGTTTAGAAACAGGCCTTCAGCTAAACTGACAGTATTCCTTTGACTTTGACCATATTAGTCATTGCTTTTGCAGACTTAGCAAAAAAGAAAACTGCTGGCTTTAGCACCAGCATTCCCACAAAAAAAAGCAAGCCTACTCTCTTTTGGCCTAGTGCAATGTAGATGCCAGCTTAGTATTTCAGTGTGAGAACAAGCATCTTTGTCAGTCCAGAGTCAGCCCTTCCTGGCAGGCAGCAGCCCTGGATCAAATGGTGTCCCCTAGGTGTATTCCTCTTTGTCACTGTCACCCACAGACACATCCTCTGAAAGCAAAGGGCCCAAGAGTGATGCAGCTGACTGCTGAGCAAGGGGCATCATTCAAGCACCAAAATGGCTTTTGACCAGCCAAACTCCTGGAGTTGTTTCTTAATCAGCTCTTTTAATACTTGGTATTGATTACAGATCTAATGTGAAGATCTAAACCAGTGAGGACAGGCTGTGTCACAGGGCTCTGATGATGATGACAGAAGTGATGGATTTAGTGTAACTATCTGCAAACACAAAATCTTCCTGAAAAGTGATTTTTTTTTTTT
>VWZS01002364.1:463190-491004 GCA_013397075.1 Rhabdornis inornatus | reverse complement strand
TTTTTTTTTTTTTTTTTTACCTATTTGCTCTAAATTTTCTACATGTTTCCCTCTTTGACACTTGCTGCTGCATTCCCACCTGCCCCTCCCCAGCTCCAGAGCCTTGGGTGTATCTTATGCAGAGGGATGGAGGTTGGTGCTGACAAATTGGAGAGTCAGGGAGAGCAGGGACAAGGAGAAATTGCACACCAGCAGAGCAGCGAGCTTCTGACAGGTGACTGCTCCTCTCTCCAAGGAGGATACTTGAGAGTAGAGGAGAAGAGTTATGATAAGGGCAGGGAGCTCAGAAAGGGCTTGGAAACTGCACCTGGATGCTTTCCAGCTGTGGTGTTGATCTGTCTTCTGGACAAACAACCCCAGACTGGGACCTAGACATAGCCTTTTTGTGGTATTAACAGTTTTCTAGCTCCCAGGACACACAGACCTCAGTGTGGGTCTGACAGGGACTTAGAGGTGATGTCTGCTCTGCCTAGCAGGAGCACGTGCTGAAAACTTGCAGCTCTGATCTACCAGTCCCAGCTGAGGGTATCACCAGAAGTGCTGGTGATAGCAGTTTCCTTCCCAGAAAGGCTGTGTCTGGTACACAACTGAGATGAGGTGTGAACACACTCAGCACAGCCCCTGATCTCATAGTTGAGCCCTAATCACCTTGAGAAAATGAGCATCGAGCTTCTTTCCTGCTTCCTCAGTCACCTCTGATGGTCACCTCTGCCTCAGCCCAGTCCCAGCAACCACAAAGATGGAAAATCACTCTAAAACAGAACTCTTGTGTTTTACAGCAATCATGAATTCTTTGGGTGTTTCTCTCTGGGAAAGGTGTTTTCTTTCAGCCTGGAAAAGACCAAGATCTGAGAGTTGAAACTGAGCATGATTCTACTTTTAGTGGGAGAAGGGGATAATAAAAGCTGATAACACCTGTAGGTAACAGCAGAATTTAGTATACTCAGAAGGGCTGCTGTTTGGGACTGGGGGTAATGGTGGGTATTTGTTTGAGGGTGTGTGCTCTGTTTACATTTTAGACTCAGGCAAGGGAGTCCACTCTTGTGTGTGCTGTTTTGTTTTTCTTGCCTGAACTGCAGTGCTGTGTATTTTAAATTCAAAAAGTGGAAACTCCAGCACGTACTTCAAAAGATTATCATGTATTGTTTTATATTCTGTGCTGGACCTACAAGAAAGTATCAGCAATTCTCTGAGCTGTGGGAGTCCTTCCTCAGCTCCCCTGGCCCAGCTCCAGTAACAAAGTGCCTACCAGAACCTTCTGTTCAGCTAAGAACTTCCTAAAGTTCCTGATTGAACTTTATCAATGCCCTACTGTTACCCAGGTCCTGTAAAGGACAAACAAATGCAATATTGAATTAAACATGTTTCTTTTGCATGTACAATGCTAAGGGACAATTGCTCAGACAATTTCATTTACTGTTTCAGTAAGAGCTTTCATAAAAAAATCTGGTATTGGTGGACCTACGTTGCCTCAAACATCAGCTTTATGCTTTTATGCTTTTCAGGCTTTTAAGATACTGCTTCTGTAGAGTCTCTGGCTTTACCCAGACTGATAAGGAGCCTCTAAAACAACTGGTATTGATTCCAGCCTGCCAGAGGTAGCACTGGCAGCAGCATTAGGTGTCCTTCAGATGATCTATGCAGAAAGTCTCTCCTATTTGGCAGCAGCAGCTGCTTGAGGGCAGTTCCATCCCCACAGTTCAGCCAGGGAACAGATTACACGGGCTCTCCTCACTCCAGTGTTAACTCAGCCGAATTACTTCAGGCAGCCAGAGCAGCAGCACAGGTTAGATGGGCTGACTTCTGCAGCAGTGTTGATGAGGAGCACTCCAGTGATTCATTCCCCTGCTGAACTGCTGGGGTGAATTCTGGCACAGCAGTAACAAGCAGCTCTGTGTGTCTAAAGCTGCCACCACCTTCCCAGCAATGATTGTCAGAACACAGCCTTAGTATAGGAAATGCTAAAATTACTGCTGGGATTTAAACCCAGGTGTCACCTTCTCAGGAGTACATGATGTCATCAAAGTGCACCAGAGCCTTTTCTACATGTGTGTCCTTCACAGTGGGTCCTTTAAAGGGCAAAAGGCATCTGCAAATCCTCTGAGTAGTAGAGGACTCATTGCCACCAGCATCACTGACAGGACTGACTTTAGACTCAGATGCAAAATCATAATTAAACTGAAGAACAACCCTGCAGTCCTCTGTGCATAATCCCTAGCTCTGTAATTTCTGCAAAACTGACTCTTTTCTCATTAGATACAAACAGGACTGGCCCAAGTTCATTTTTTTGCATAGTAACTGAAGACTTGTGATAAAACTCCCAATATATTTGGCAGTATCAGTAGGTAAGCAGGTCTGCTGGTACTTTTGTGCTCCCAAGCAGCATGTAGCCCTTAGATAGGGCTATCTGGAAATGAGCTTTCCTGCCACAGTACCTACATACCACCCTCCAGGCTGGCAGTATTTGCTTTCCCTTCCAGCTTCCTGATTTGTAAATTCTTCTCACAGCTCCTGACACTCACAAGATCGTACACATCAGGTAGTTTTTCTTCCATCTGTAGCTATACTTTTATCCCTCTTACCTGGTCTGACTGCATCTTGTAGGTTCATCTCATTCTCTTTGCAGCCTATGAAAGAGAAAAGCAAATGCAGAGTCCCTCATTCACTGTACCCCAGAATTCCTGAATTTGTTGGTCTTTCATTAAATTGATCTGTTTGCAAGTTCAGAAGAAATAAAAACTACACTGACAAAAGAAGAAAAACAGTTTTTTTCACCTTTTTAAACTTCTCATTAGTTAATTACCAGTGTCAATCTATAAACAGACAGAAGGAGGGTAAATTGTCTTTTGTTCTTATTGAACCACATACAAAGACTGAATTTTATTATGATACAAAAGGAAAGAATTTGTCATCATTAACTGTAATGTTTTCGGGAAGGAGGTTAGATAGGAGACTTAGCATCATTAAAGGTTTTTATCTAAAGATTTCCTGCCTCAAGTAATTGTTCTGAAGAAGTAAACACACAGAGACATTATGTCATTAATTCTCTTTAATGAAGTTCTGTGGTAAGTGTTGTTTTGTAGGTTCATTTGAAGTGTTTTTGAAAAAAATCTCTGAGGTTTTGTTTATTTACTTATTTTGCAGATGCTTTGCAAAACTGTGACTAAATAACATATTTTGTGTTCACTGTATTGCTACTAGCTTAGTTCTTTGAAATCAAATGGGGCAGCTGGTTATGGGGGTCCTTTCCATAATTACCCATGTAGCATGAGGAAGCTAACTTGGATACAACAAATTTTGGTTAAAAAGATTATTTTTAAATTATCTTTTATAATATTCATTTCTAAGCACAAGCATCTGGTTAAACTGCTGCACATATCTGTAATACCATGAGTATTACATAAGTGCTGTAATACAGTGCAGTTTATACGAAATACCTGTGAAGGATCACCTACTCAAACATTATCAGTATTCCTTGTTTAATTATTCTGAATATTCCTCCTGTTCACCAGGCAGTTCCTAACTTTGCAGTGCCTGCATTTCTTTTTCTGAGAGTTAATCCGCATCGTACACATAACCCTGATTTGGGCAATTTATTCTTTCTGGGTTTCCATTGCTTGAAATACTGAAGCAGATTAACAGAGACCAGTTCCTCAACATTTGAAAAATATATATTTTCAACTTTTATGGGAGACTACAAAGAAATTTCAGTAGGTACTCTTCCTATCAGCAAATCTGCAGCACTTTTAACTTTGTCTTTTTGTCTGTTAGTACAACATTCTAATTTTACAAGCAACTTCAAAGAGTTTTCCCAAAGAGATTTCTCCTCAGGTACCTCAGTAAGATGTTTCTCTGAAGGAATCTCATGAGAGCTTAAATAGCAGGCATGGTCTATTAGAAATTAATTTAAAACATTTTCCAGAATGGAGCTGCATTCTAACAGCTATTGGTGGTGCAAGTAATGCTCCATTGTGTCACCAATGAACTGTCTGATTGTACAGTTATTTTTCTTTTGGTGTAGGACCTGACCCTCTAACAAAGCTTTGACCCTTCTTAATTTGTGTGGCAGTGTAAAGCTTGTCTTTACTAACTTCATTATGATATTACTTCTCACCTGGAAACATGAAAAGTGAAGGGAAATAATCTGCCATTTGCTTTCTCATTGCACTCTTCATGGAATTGCTGGTAGGAAACCTGTAATGCCAATGATTTTTCAAGTGCTCTCATCTTTCTCAAGATTTTCATGGAATGTGGTTTCTTTTTCATCACATACATATGCAGAATGGGTAAGTCTGGTGAAGGAAATAAAATTGTGATGAAAATAATTTTATCACTTCAGAAAATACCTGTTTGCCAGAGTGAGATTCACATGAAAATAACACCTTGCTAAACATGATGACAAACCCCAAAGAATGCATTCTCTTTCCAGCATAAAGAATATTCTTTTCCCCCCAAAACTTACACGTGCCTTAGGGGAATGAATAAAAGCAGAGAATTGTTTTATTAATACGTTCTGCTCCCAAGTACCTTTGCAGGACCTGCACCATTAGTGAGGACATCATGGAAGAGGCTGGAGTGAAGGAGGTCAGAGGAACTGTATAGCAAAGGCTACATTATTCCTCCCTTACAGAGGCTCTAAGACTCTCTGCTCCATTTTCAATTTTCCAATTTTCCTGCTTCTTTGTTCCCAAAGGCACATTAAAGAAGGGGGAGCATTTTTTCTGTGTCTGTTTCTTTCTGAATAATGAGTGATCATTTCTTTATCTGATTAGGGCTTGCTACATTCCAAATTAATTAAAAATTAAAGGGAAAAAAAAGGAGGAAAATAATTATTTTAGCATTGTACAGTGTTGAATACCTTGGACAACACAGCTGCTTGGCTGTGTGGTTTGGGATGACTACTCTTGGCTCTTGCTGTTGTGGGCATGTGAAGGAAGCCTCAGCCATGGTGGTTTGGAGTAAGCAAATTCTCAGGATAAAGCCTGAGAATTTTATCCTCCTCAGGATAAAGTTTGGGCAGTTTCTTGGGAATCTGAGCCAAGGTACTGCAGGTCCCTGTTCTCTGAGGTAAGGCTCCTTTGGAACAGTACAATATGCTCTTTGAGGTGTTTTGTTAATAGCATCCAGGCACACAGGTAGGACGTAGCTCTCCTCCCACAAAGCAAAATTACAGGAACAATTAATAAAAGGTCTCCAATTCAGGGGATTATTCTGCCTGTGACTTAAGCCTGAGGAGGATCATTATCACCAGCCAGCAGAGGAACTATAAATAACCCACAGAGCTGAGTTTAAAGCATTACTTTAGCCTCTCAGAGGCAATTCAGAGCATTGTCTAAGTGTGGTTTGAGGCAAATATTATCATAAAGCAACTTATTGTTTTACTTCACAGCAGCAAGGAAATCAGCATTTCTTATTATCAGGACAACTGACATTATTCCAACTTGTCACCAAGACTTGTGACAGAACAAGGAGAAAGAATGAGGCAAAGCTGCAATTCCCCAGCAAGCACCTTTCCTCAGAGAAGGGAAGGAAAGGATACCCTAATTCTGAAAATGCTGACTGATAGTTGTGGAAATAGGCCCAGTCCACCCCTTCATGGGCAGGCAGAGCAGGAGCAGCAGGCAGGCTCCTCTTCCACAGCAGGTTCTGCAGAAATGCTGTTTTAATAAAAATTTCTTACATGTGTTCCTATAAAGGCTGTGCACACGTTCTGTCTGGCCAAGCATTTTGCATCTCCCTCAGCTGGCTGGTCAGGAGATGAGGACTTGCAGGCTTTGTCAGATTGTGAAGTTATTATCCTGTTAATTCAGTTTGTGCATTCAACCCCATGCCTGGTGATGCGGTCCTTGCTTTAGTGAAAAAATGTTGCATGCCTGCCAGTGAAAACATACGGTATTTTTCTTGCTAAAACAGTGATATTACCTCCAGAACTGTTGATAAATCAATATACAAAAGCAAAGCAGTCCAATACCATGCTGCTAGAACTATGATCCCTTAAAAATAATGCTCGAGTAGGCTAGATCTTCTATTTTTATCAATTCATCATTATTTACTTATTATTAATGGCCACAAAAATGGTTTTATTATTCTTAAGAACATGCACAACCTCTCTGTTTTATCTGTCTAAAGATACTGAAGCAGCCTGATACTTCCCTTACTTATGAGATGAGTTGCAGCCACGGGGTAACTGGGGAGAAATAAAAGAGGCTTATAAATGGATGTCCCATCCCTGGAAGGGTTCAAGGCCAGGTTGAACCTTGGTCTAATGGAAGCTGTTCCTGCCCATGGCAGGGGGTTGGAATGAGGTGATTTGAAGGTCCCTTCCAAACCAAACTATTCCATGATTCTCTGCAAAATACCTTTTTCTATGTGTCAAAGCTGTAACCACTCTACCTGGAAAACAGAAATATGATAGTCCATCCAGTGTGAAAATAATTCTTTATGTACCAGCCTATGGAAATAAGTGGATAAAGCACTCCCAGTGTGAGGTCTTTGTAGGAAAACTGTCCTTGAAGCCTATGATTTTTCGAAAGATTGTGATGTTAAGGTGCCATGGCTGCACTCAGAATAGGTCAAATTCGATTAGAATGGTTTCAGTCACAAAATCCATTTTTGATCTACACATTGCACAATAAAATTAAAAATTAAAGCAATAAGGGGAAGAATAGGGAAATAAGTTAGCAAGAGCTTACTTAGCATTGTCAGGGCCCTGAGCGCACCAAGAGAACAAATTACAGAGTTCTCATTTTGTAAATTAAATCTATTTTTTCATGGCAAGGGAAAAATAATTTTAAAAATTCTAGCTTTCCAACTACATTTTAGCAATAAGGAGATAATTTACAGAATTTGTGGAATCTACATTGCTGGGCATGCCTAGGAACAGGCTATACAAATACCTGTGTGAGTTACTACACCTGATCCCAGAGAACAGAATTTATGGGTGGGATTATGCATGGTCCTACATATCAGTGGTTTCACAGACCTCTATTGTAGCAAAGCAAATTTTCATTTAAATGTGGCATCCCCTAATCAACCCCTGCCACATTATATTATTACCTTAATGGTTTTGTGGGTAAGAAAGCCAGATGCATAATTTACAAGTTGTTCTGTACACTAGTAATGGATGCAAATGAATATACATTTTCCACAATCTGGGTAAGAAACTCTCATCACATTTGGCCAACCCATTGACCTTGCTGTCTCAAAAGGCAGGAGAGGAAATGCACTTTAAAAGCAGCCAGACTAAGTGGAGTGACCTGTACATTTTCAGTATTTCATAATCTGAAGACCAGTTGTATTTACTGTTACTGCAATCACAACACAAAAATTTATTCCCAGAAGCATTCTCTGGAATAGTGCACAGTGACTGCTAATACAGCAGCAAGATGGCCAATCCAAATTCAGGGCAAAGGAGCTGGGCAATGACCCAAATATATTTGCCTGAGCGGTGACTTAGTGAATGAGAAATGAACATTTTGGTTGGTTGAGAGCAGCTCTCGCACAGAATGTTTTATTTGCCTTATCCCCAGCTTGGCCTGATTTTAGATGTATGTCAAAGTCCTTTTTTATCCCTGAAAATTAATGAAAATTATTTAATTTCCCATGCAGAGATAAAGAGGTATGCATCTTTTATATCAGCTACTATTTTTTGCTTTTTGCCAATGCTTTACTTAAAAGCTCATAAAACTAATGGGTTTGTTCTAATAAAAAGGAAAGCCCTTGAGACCTCATATTCCCTGGCTGCACAGATGAGGGCAAGCTTCTCATAAATCCCTTCAAGCTGAAAGATGTAGTAAAACTTAGGTTTTACTGTGTTTTGGAAGCCAGGAGGCATTTGCAGGCATATGCAGCACCAAGGGACGTACCTGTTTACCTCCATGCTCCAAAGAAACACGCTCAGAAAGCAGCAGGAATCATCAGCCCTGGAAACTTGAGAAGAAACCTCTTCATGTAACTGTCTTGGTTTCTTACTCACTGTCTTCTTTGCTACCTCCACTTTCAGGGTTCTCAGAGATGACTTCAGTTTGTGCCCAAGCTGTCATCAGTGTGAAAAACTACTACTTGGCTCATCATTTTCCAGCTCTCACAAAATCCTGACTGTCCTGTGGCAGAGAAGTTGTTATTTGTGACAGTTTGTGCCTTTTCAGTGTCTTCTCTTGCTGCTTGCTGTAAAGGGAAGAAATTATCATCATCTCTTTACCGCTGCCAGCTATGACTGCTTTTGAAAGCACTGCCAAACCTTTTCTAAGGTGCAGGCAGATCATCTGGCCCTAAACTTGTTATGAACTTAACATTTTGAGTAGTGGGTACACCACAGCAATTATTTATGTTCTTTAAGCTCTTTCAAAAAAAAATGAAGCACTCTGTAAGCATTAAACATCTGTTCATATGGCAACACAAGCATTCCCAGGTGAGTGCTTGCACAACGCTGAAAGGTCTGAAATGAAAACGCTTTTAAGAAGCACGAAATTCAGGGGTACTCAGATCTCCTTTCTGCACTTTGCCCACGAGCCCTGCTAAGCACTGCCCACTTGTCATGTTCACATCACTCTGACAAGTGAAGCTCTCTGGATGAATTGGGATTACCAGGAAGGAGGAAGCTGAACACTGAAAGCTTTGAATAGAAATCCAAGGTGGCTTTTGTACTTGGGACCTTTCCACCTTCTCCCTCATGTCCTCTACCTGTGTTTTCCCTGAATCCTTCCCCAAGGAAGTGTCCAAGTCTGATAGGAATCAGAGGAAATCTTGCAGTAACCTTTTGGCATTTAAATCCCCACTACCAGCAGTGGATCCTGGTAGAGCTGTTATCTCAAGGTTCTTACCATGCCTCTAATGTGTCTGTGATAATACAGAAAAACTTAGATAATGCTGATAAAGCAATCCTTTTCAGAGCTTCCCCTTTCTGACCATAATTTACCTCTTGACCCCCTGTAGGTGACTAAACTGGAAAGCCAGTTAGTTTCCCTTGTAACATTCCCTAATGCAGGTATTTAGAGTGACTGTTTGGAAGAGCTGCTCCTTTTCCCCACTGATACATAAGGGAGGTAGGAAGGCTCTTAATTCATTACTTAATTTTAGAAGTTATACAGTGTGATAGTCTTCTCTGCTCCTGCTATGGCTCACTGCAGGATGTTCACCTGAGCTCTGAGGCAATTTAATAATTATGGTGGAAATTGGAGGGAGATGGATTTTAAAGGCTCTTTGCCTTTAATACTGCAATAGTTTCCTGGCTTGAAAAAATGACATGCACAAATCCACTGTGTTCAGCCATGGAAAATTATTTACTTGGACAAAGATGAAAGGTTCTAAGGTAGCTTTCTAACAAGGACAAGACAGAAGCAGGTAAAACACCTAATTACTCTCAAGACAAGTCCCTTTAGATTTAGGGAGAGCATTTTGTAGCACTAATGGGCGGCCAGGCACCAGATGCCCTGCCTTGCCCTTCTTCTAAGGGTGTGGACCTGCCACAAAGAGGGCAGAATGGAAGATGATGTCACTCTGAGATACTTATCCATCCTAGCCTTGCCTTTGCTTGTAAAAAGGTTTCAATCGTTTGGTTTTTTTGGTTTTTTCCTTTATTTCTTAATTCTGGCTTAATTCTGATGTGAGGTTTTATGGCTGTGGGCTAGGTAGTTTTGTTGCATTACACTGGCTGAAAGGCTATAAAGAGAGCCAATTGTATCTCTGGTTTCCCAAGATTATTCCCTTCATTTTACCTAGAAGTACTTCTGTCACAAACCACCACACTTCTCAACCACATAAATTTTAACACCTTCCATTATTGTAATATAGTAATATAATTAATAATAATATTAAATCCTGTGTCTCATAAATAAGTCTGTAAATCAGAGTGATGCACCAAATAATCAAGCTACATAAAATTAATGAGTTTTAACAGAAATCATGCAGCTTGTAATTTTTTTTATATAGGGAAGGCTCAAGAATATATACATTTACTTTCAATCCCAAATTTGTGTCTGGAACAATGTCCTCTGCCAGTCAGTTTTAATAGAAACATAGGATCTGCCATGCTCCATTAAGCCTATGATCCATCAAGTCCAATATTGTCCTCTCTGCTTGGCAAATGCAAGATGCTTCAAAGGAAGGCAAATTGTCCCTCATGCACTTGGCCAATTTTTCAAATTGAATAGTCCATTGTGCAAAAGCCACTCCATCCTTCATGTCAAGTCCCTGTCCCATGTGGCTGCAAATGTTAAAGTAATCAAATGGCATGAATGACCCAATGTACCGGTTTAATATTTTAATAACATTTAAGGCTGTGTTTATGCTCTGGTTGGGTCTGTTTCTCTTGAACTGTCAATTGTTTTTGTGCACAATGCTGCTCACATTCATTCTCATTACCTCTCCTATTTCTGTTTCAATTCAGCAGCTGAAAAAATCAATAGTATCCACAAATCTCCACATTTTTGTGCCAGTATTAAAAATTCACTTCTGATTTTAAGTAGACATTAGAGAATATTTCTATTAAACAGCTACAAACAGGATGCACTGATCTGAGCCTTGCAGGAGTGCTCCACTGAATTTTCTTCATTTGAATCATATTCTGCTGCTGCTGAGCTAGGTCCAGACGCCTCAGTAAGAGCTACTGATAATTATTGCTGCATTGCGTGGGGATGGCAGCAGAGGGAAAAGAGGAAAGATGGGCAAAGTAAAGGAATATAAGCAGGGAAATTACATGGGAACAAGCAAGCTTTATGTTCCTTGGAACACAAAATTTCCTGCTTATTTTTCTAAATGGGATGTACAGTTAGGTCATATATTTCACTATGTGACAGGGATCTTTCAGTTCCTGCAAGTCAAGGGCATCCTTGCGCCTTGTATCTGGATTTTATTTGTGGTTTCCACAAAACTGGATGCTGATTATTTAATTGGCTCAGCATATTTAATCTAATAGGGCTGCAGGGAGACACTGCTCAGGACAGTGTCTAGCAGTCCTTTCAGGATCTAATGAGCTGTGTTGTGTTAATTGTGGGAATTGTCACAGGGAGAAAAGGGCAAAAATGCTGATATACTCATGCTTCCTTCCCTCTCAATACCTACCTGCTTTCTGTGGTGATGTCACTTCTGAAGATGGCAAGAAACAAACTCTTGCCTCCTCCTCAAAATATTTCAATCGTTTCTATGCATCTCACTGGTTTAGGGCCAAGTCAGTGTATCGTTCTTAGCCTTTTTCACAACTTTGCTTTTGTTCACAATGCTTTTCACACTCTCATTTTTACAATGCAAATGTAAATGTCACAAAGTTTGTGAGGCTTTTGAAGTTTTGGTTTTTTTAATCTAATACTGCGGGTTTGTTATTTTTTGTTGATTACATGCGTAAAAGGGATTTTATTAATTTGAGAACCCAATTTTGGCCACAACACAGATTTTTTAAATGCTTCTGTAAGTCTTTCAACATAGTGGTTTTACACACAGGATGTATACTTAGTGTATATTTACTCACCTGATTTTAACAAGCCCTTGAATAGTCTTTGGATCTCTTCAAATGAATTCTCTGCCCACATCAAAGTCCACAATGGACCAGTTTTCCAAAATCTCTGACTTACCAAGCACATTTTTCTATCAACAGCTCTTCCATCTGATAAGGAAACCATTTGTATCACTTTTCCCTTATGGACTAATTTTGATGCTTAGGATTTCAGTTTTTCAGGGCTTACTCTACCTCTGGTTATTCAGATGAATTTCCTTTGAGTTCTCTATTGGTAAGAAATCCCTGTTAGCTGAACCTGGAAGCTGAAGGGGTGGGATTCCTAGACAAAGCCCTCATTGTTGCAGGCAGTTTCCACACAGCAGCTCTGGTAATGTAATGAAAAATACTGAGGGAGATGGAAATACCTCTATTATAGGCATACAAATGCTTCCTGCATGAAAGACACTTCCTTGTGTCTGTCTGTCACGTTATCACAAAATACTTGGCCTTCTACTGAAGCTCTTCTGCTGAATAAGCACTTGAGGTCTCATCATCTGAGTTTTAACAAGAGTTGTAGTTGCAGTTTACTCCTAAAAACCAGGACATGGATGTTTTAAAAATTAATGCAACGTGTGAGGGTCTCCTGAGTTTTACCTTTTCTCCTTAATTTGTCTGAGGTACCAGTCCAGTTGGACTTGGCTCTGCTCTGAAACCCTAGGAAAATTTGTGCCAGCTTTTCATGGGTTACTGTTTCTACTGAAAGGTGAATATGAATCTCAAACTTCAGTGCAAGTTATTGCAATGGCATTGATGGAATTGACCTGAACTCACAAAAAAACAAAAAACAAAAAACAAAACAAAACAAAACAAAAAAGAAAAAGAGACAAGAGCCTTAAAGTTTTTTTTTGCCTTCCTTAATTTGGAAAGAGAAGTGGGAAATGTGATGCCCATACCTCTGTGTCAGCACCTGGTCACAGATGCTGGGGTACCACAGGGACCAGTGATAAAAGACAGGAGTGCTGAGGTTCCTTTTCCTTATTTTTACCTCTACAAACATCTTCCTTCCCAAAACACATATTAATTCAATGGGACATTACCTGTTATTGACAACAGAAGAGTTACTATAATTTTCACAGCAAAAGATTTTGTATCTTCAATATATTCTAAATTGCCTGCAGAGAATAATTTATAATAATGTCATATCTTCCTTTTCCCACACTTTCTCATCTTCTCTCTCAGTTGCTTCGAAGATTGTTACCAGCAAGTGTAACAGGAATAGTCTTTATCCAAATATCCTGTTTGCTTGGGGTTTTCTTCTTTTTGTTATTGAGCACCTCTCAGTTGCTAGGAATGTTGGCATTTCCTTACTCCTTTTTATGAAAAGTGGCTTTTCTTATATACAAGGCAGGAAAACTGTGACAGAAGTATATGTAGGATTTTTGTTTTCATTTCATAACACAGAATATGGGATCTCCAACCTTATAGAAAACCTGAACTTGCCATGAGTTAAACATATTCTATGCTATGGAAAGGCAGGGTGTTGGCACCTGTGGCTGCTTTAATCAGACTTCAGGCTTCACCATGCCTCTGATATCAATTCTGATTAATTCCTAATGAATGTCTCTGCATCTTAGTTCAGAGGTGAGATGTGGCCTCTTTTTAAGAAATTTATTTCCAGGAGGCTTAAGACTAATCCACCAGTTGTCAATATCATCTCCTGCTCCCCTGGGAATGATGATACTCAGAGTGCTCAGCACTGAACAGCATTTTGAGGGTAGGAATTATTTGTTCGAGCTGGAAACATGATTTTTGCTGTACCAGATAATGAGGCTTCTTTTTCTCTTGGCCCCAAATGACTCTAGAGCTGCACAGAAGGATGTGCTCCCACTCCCAGCATAGCTACAGTGTTTAGCAGGATCTTCCTTTGATCTCCTCCCCCTGTAGCTGTCCATCCCTCTCACTCAGGATGGAAAGCAGGGTTTTGGGATGACCCCCTGAGTTTCTGTCACTCAAACAGAAAGTAACCTCTGGTGGAGTGTTATCACCTATTCCACAGCAGCCTGTGGAAGGAGAGATTACATTTTCAATCAACACTGTGCACTGTGGTATTTACTCCTCTTCCAACCAGAGGAGTTTAATGCTCTGAGGTACGGCAAGTAGTTAGGAGCAGATGGTATTTATCTAATGATGAGATTTAAGGGAAGTAGGCTCTGAACTATGACAGAATCAGGCAATCTTGCAGTCAAAACTGCCAGACACCCTGGACAAGGGAGCTTAGAATGGTGCAAACCTGGATGAAGGATTTTTTCCTCCTCAGGGAGCCACGCTTGTCACTCAGATTTGTCTTTCATACCGGTGAGCTGCTGTTTAAAGTTCTTTCTGCTAAGGAGTCACAAGTAAGAATGTGTCTACAGATTAAAATATATTACAATAAAAACAGCATGAAAAAGCCACTTGTTTCTAGGTTTAAAAAACACTGTGAACTGTTTTTAATTCATCACTTGACCTTTTTGCCTCTTGCTATTATTTTTATTATGTCCTGTTTCCCCTGTTGTCATCCCCACAGTGACTCAAATCCCCCAATTAGAGAAAGATCAAACGGTGTCCAAAAATACTCAGACTTAATTACTTGCACAGGATGAAAATCATTGATAACTTGCTAAAATAAGAGCTACTCTGCACTCCACACACCCATTGCAACCCTCATTAGTTGAAACACTGGAAATATCCATGCAATAACTTTTGCTATCAACCAGCAAGAGGACAGGAGAGCACATTTCACTCACCCACCCATATTTGAATCATTGTCAAAAAGAAAAATGATTTGTTAAAGATTTTGGCTTGTGACAATAAATGTACTTATCACATGGTTCCCAGCACCCAGCTGTAGGCTAAGGTTCATGTTTACATTTTCAAGGAGTATTGGCTGACACAGGGACAGGGAAACCAATCTAAGGAAAAAAAAATCCAGCCTTTATATATAAACGATAAGCAAATCTTAGGAAAGTGAACTTTATAGAGGGTATAAGCTCCCTACAGTCCCCAGGGCAATGCAGAGATAAGGGAATTGATTCTGCAGTCCCTTTCCAAGTGCCACTTCTGCTAACTTCTAATTTCTACTAGTAGGACTGAAAAGAGAGGAATAAAACTTAATTGGCATAGGCTCAGAATCCTGTGGATTTGTTCAAAAGTGGATTGGATTTGTCTAAAGACATACCTGGCTTGTCTTATGAAAAAAGGAACTAATAGGTGCAAATATGTAAATGCACGTATAGTTGCCACTTAATGCCAAAAGAAGAAAGAGTATTTGTCCATTTTCTCTTTGAAAATGTAGCCAGTGTCTATCTAATGGTACCACTGGCACTTCAGTAGCCTTCTATTATTATAAAGTAGACCACATAACAGCACTGCAACACACAGCTCTGAGGGCCTGGTTTGCAGTAAGTGATTTGAGAGCATTTTAGACCCACTCACTTCACATGGGCCTAAATGGCTGCACAGGGTGCCTGAAATTACAGGCTCAAGTCTCAGGAATGTGTCTTTTCATCTCATGTAAAAAGCCTTAAACCACAATATTAGTTCTGAGGCTGAGATCTGCTTACAGATCAGTGACATCACATCACTCCTTCTTTTTCCTTCATGCTGATTTAACCTGTTTAGACTTTCATAGGAGTCCTTGATGTAGGAGCTAAATGTCCTTGAAAACACTGGGTTCTTGGCAAGTAGGCAAATTCCCAGTATGAGGCAAAGAAGGCCAATTTTGCTTTCATTACACTGTTGCTATTCCCACCAACTTTCCCAATTTTTGTGAAAGTAGTACACACACGTTAGAGAAGGGTTCAATGTACTGCACGACCTGGATTCTATTTCTAGCATTATCATGAGTGTCTTTTTGCTTCTCTTCACCCGTCACTTCAAGCAAATAAAACCCAGTTTTGTCTCCTGAGGGAAGGTACTCTTCCTTTTTTTGTTTTTAATAAAGCAGGAAAATAATAATTTGGCATCTAACATACAAAGTTGTTCCACAAGGGAAATTGTTACTAGAAGTTTCTCGCGTGTTGCTGGTTCTTAAATCTAAATCACTTGGTTTCAAGAAGGAGGTCTAAGTGTCTAAAATATAATTTTCAACAAACAGGATAGATTTATTTTTAAATTAACAGTGTTAATGTACCTGTCAGAGAAGTTCTGACAAGGGATAACCCCAGGGTATAATTCCCTAAATGATCTTTTTCCCCATCACTTTTCCCAATCTTACTTCAGTGCATATCTACTCATTTAGGTGCCTCACAGACCTGCAAGGTCTTATTGCTATGGCAGTTTAGTCTAAGAACCTGAATATATTACCTGATATTTTATTATAATGAATGCTAGCTGTGCTATGTTTTTATATTTCAGATCTTTACCTCATTCATTCAGTTGAAAAAGAATGGGAGAGAGAAATACAGAACTCATGTTTCTGACAACGCTTCAAGGAAATGTATTGCTATGGGTTCTTAGGAGACACTTTGTTTCAATTTAGAAAAGCCATTTCTTGATCATTGCCTTCCAGCTGAAGAACACTGACGAGGGAAATTTTGAAATCTGAATTGTATATATCTCATAATTTTGAGGAGGACACAAAAATTTTGCCAGAGAGGAATTGGTCCATATAAACAAAGCCCTGTCCCACTCCAATTCCACCCTGCCTTGATCAAGTCAATCTGGTGAAAAGAATGGGGGATTGTATTTTGACTGCAATTCCAAATCAAACACCAAATAGTTATGGCATTAAATCCATGTTCTAAAACAAAATGATGAATAATCTAGTACCTTTAGTAATAAAATACCACACCTACCTGTTATATTTCCCTGTTAGCTGTAACTCTGGGGCTTTTCTGCTCCTGCTCTGTCCTCAGGGTAGTATTCCTTCCATTATTTCACTCGTGTCTAAGCAACTTCCAGGAAGCGTTTTTCTAGATTAAAATGACATCACTTGCAAACCCTGTAAATTCAAGTCAGCATTCACAAAATGTACTGGATTGGCAGCCTTTGACTGTAAAGTCTTTACCCAACTGAGTCTGCAGCCAGCACAAGCTTGCCTGCCTTGTTCTGCCTGGCATTTCAAATTTATTCATCTTTTCTCCCTCACTTTCTTCAACTTGGCTATGTTGACATCTATTTTATAGTGTGGTAACAGAAATATTTTTAAGAGTAAGAACACTGGCATTAATTAAATTATAAATGTTTTCAAAAAAACGAGCCATGAACAGAAATCAGTTTTCTGGGACATTCAGCCCTGACCAGGATTTTTATAGATACAATTTCAGAACTCTTAGATTTCTCACTTTTTCTGCTGTTTCAAAAGTGCAGTTTCATGCATTTTATTTGTCTGACTCTGGCACTTCAAAGCCTCAACCATACCACCAAGGCACAGGAATGATTATTAAATTCTTACTGTCAGGTAAAGCAGTGATAGCTGGAGTTTAATCATATGAGGATTCTCACATCCCTGCTCCAATGGTAGCAGCCTGACACTTCAAACTGTGGTAAGTTTTCTGGAAACCATTTCACTGTGACCAAGATAATTATCCTACACATTCCAGTTAGAAACACGCATTATTTCTAACACTATAACCATACAAAGTACATTTGAGATTTGCAATGGATTATTTTGTTGCCATGTTGGATGATTTTAGGTTGGACCTCATGGAAAGAAACAAATATTAGACTTAAGCGAAACACATATTAGGAACCATGTATTTCAGCTTGGTGGCTCTGTAATGGTATGGAGAGAAAGGAAAATATTTGGTAAATTCTTTTTACATTCCCCTTGTCCTTCAGTACTAAGATTACTCAGGGAATTATCATCTTACCCCTTGAAATGGAGAGACGTATCATGAAGCTTCTGCAAGGATGACTTCCAAGTCATCCTTCCAAGGATGAATTCCAAGGTATTATCAGTGACCTGGATAACAAAATGGTGGACATTACCTTTCATTATAGGAACAGCAAAGCAATCTCTATTACACAACACTCAAATTATGAAAAAACACAGCCCACAGAACACAATTCAAATTAGTGATGGGAGGGGCAGAATGGAGAAAGCAAGAATAAGACTTTCTTAAAACTAAGAACTCATATTAAAACAATTTTCTATCTATTTCTGAAAAAAACCAAACTGAACAAGCCTTGATATGCTGAGCCTTGCTCTGAGCATATATTTGTGAGGCAAGAGCATTTCTCATTGACTTTCAGCTGTACTTTTATGTTTTGTTCTCTAGGGAAATACTCAAGGCAATTGAAACTCCATTGCTGTAGCCCCCTGTAATAACAGAGGACTTTTTTTATATGAAAGGAACACATTAGGAGCAGTACCATTTTTGGAGTCAAAGGAACCCTGCAAGAATACAAGGTTTGATGCAGGCAGATTGCTGCATGGCTGTGCTCTAAAATGTATAACACTGATACAGATGTACAATTGGGTTAGACACCTAGACTGTCTTAAATTAATAGCCCTAAGCACTTCAGAGTAGCTACACAACAGCTACAGTATATACACAATATATAGTAGCTACACAATATATTAGTTTCTTAGAGAGCAAAAATTTGCTCTATTGTGCACACAATTCCACTGAAGCTCAAAGGGCTTTTGCATGTGATGAAAGACATAAAAAACACACTTCCCTAAACAGTTCAAGATGCAAGTTAATTGAAGTGATGAAAACAAAGCCCAATTCTTCCTTCAAAGCTGTAGCTGAGTAAATTATCTCTGTGAAACTCTTGGCTGGCTTTTCCTGTGCTTCACGAGGACAAACTTTGTACACATGGAAAACAACAAAGGCAAAACCAGGGATGGTACTGAAAACAGTGTGAGCTAATAAGGATTTTACACTAAGACTACCTGATGATGCTCACAAATGAGAATTTCATCTTAGTGATGATTTGTGGATTGAAAGTCCACTTTCTCTGAAGTGATTGGAAAGCTTAGATAAATTTCAATTTCAGCAGCACCTGAGTGCAGATTTGGAACGCAGCTTCATGGAAATTTGTACTGATACTGCTTCAAAAACGTTTAAACCAAGGGAAAAACGGCATCTCAGCAGCATGTAGACAATGTAATGACTTTATTATATATAAATTAACACATGTACTCTATATGTACCTACCATTCTGTATGTTCTGCATGCAAAAGCACACAGGGTCTGCCTTGATTTTAAAGGGGTTGCCCTCCTATCACGAAATAATTTTCCCTGTGAAAAAACGCACCAAAAAAAAAAAAAAAAGAAAAAAAAAAATCTCATCATAATGGAAGAGGCAGTACGTCTCTGTAAGGCAGAAAGCTTTGTGGCTGGGCTCTATAGAGCATAATTAGTTCTGATTACATGCCATGGGCGCCTCAGCATCCTCCCACAGTTTTTCAGCTTGGCACCACACAGAACAAAAGCAGTCAAGCCTAAGGCAGGGACATCTGGAACACTTTGGGAACCTCGGCTCGCACGGTAAGTCAGTCAGAAGCGCCTCTTTTCCACCTGAAAATTTCAACTTCCACTTGTTCCCACTGCGGGGCTGGATATTTCCCTAAGTACCTGCCGAGCTTCGCGCAGGTTTGGCCGGGCTTCTGGGCCATTTTAGGGAGAATTACCTTGCTGCCGGCAGACCCCCGCCTCACGCTGTTACCGGGGGCTCCCTCAGAGCTCGGCGCCGGCTTGGCGGGCACCTCCTGAGGGCTCCCCTCACTCCTGGCTTGGCGGGAACAGGATTTCCCTCAGGCCCGCGGCACCGGCGGGCGGCTGAGAGACATTTGGAGCGCTCCTGTGGTGGCAGCGCGCCTCCCCCTCACGTCCCCCCCACCTCTCTCCGGGGCCGTGAGGGGCGGAGGTGGGACGGGAGCGTCCCCTCCTCTCCGGAGCGCCCGCTGCGGGAGGCGGGTGCGCTCTCCATGGCCCCGCTGCCTCCGTGACGATGCTGTCCTAGCGAGGGATGATGACAGGCAGAGGAGGAGGAGGAGGAGGACGAGGACGACGAGGAGGAGGAGGAGGAGGAGGAGGAGGGGGGCAGAGCCGCTGCCGCCGCCGCCGGGAGCCCTGTCTCTTGCTCGCATCCCCGGCACTTCCCGGCTCCCGCTGCCGGGCTGCGCATCTCGCCGCCTTTCCGACGGGCGGCGAGGCGGCCGTGGTTTTGTCGTGAGGGGTTTGTCCTCTCCAGGTGCTCTGTCCCCCCGCCGGGCAGGGCTTGTGTCTCCCTCCTCGTCCTCCTGCCTCCTTCCCCGCCGCACACGCTGCCGGACGAAGCCGGCCGGGAGCGGGAGCAGCGGCCGCCGCCGCCTGAGGGGACCCTGACCATGTCGAGCAAGAGCAGGAAGAGCAAGGAGCAGGGGAGAGTGACCTTCCCCCCGCAGCAGGAGGAGGAGGAGGAGGGTGCAGAGGAAGAGGAGCAGCAGCGCCGGCGCCGCGGCTGGAGAGGCGTCAATGGGGGGCCGGAGCCCCCTCCGCCGCCGCAAAGAGCTGTCAAAACCCTCCGGGAGCCCTACGGATACTACCCGCCCCCCCCTTTTGCCAGCACCATGTAAGTGTGGGGTCCGAGGAGGGTGTTCGGACAGGACTTCCCCGGAGCAGAGATGCGGCTCCCGGCGAGTTCTGGGCCCGGGGGCGCGTCCCTGCCCCGTCCCTGCCCCGTCCCGGCCCCGGCAGCGCGGGCGGGAGCGAGCGCGGCCGCTTCGCCCCGAGCGCCCTGCGGGCACCGTCCGGCCCCTGCCTGCCCTCGGTCTCCTCCCCAGCCCCGCTTCTTCAGGCGTGTGCCGGGGCACAGACGATCCCATCCCTTCCTTTTCCCCTCCCGCCTCTTTTTTCCCCCCTGGGTACAAGCGTAGCTGCTGAGAAATTGCCCAATTATTGGCTCAGCTAAGGTTTAGAGAGCCCATTGCTAATGCATCCGCTTTATCCTTATGTATTTCTAAAATCTATGCTGAGGTAAAACCAAATTTCCCCACAGAAATCTGGAACACCTGTGCAGAAAAGCCTTAGCTCTGGAGATGCACCTTATCCTGTTTGAATGTGCTCTTCCAAAATTTAAGTTTATTTTCAAAGATGCAGTCATGAACATTTATCTGTCTAGATATATAAAAAGGGCTGCCCATGCAACTAGACTTACTGCAAGGTAAATGCATTCAATTTTACTAGTAGGGATGTTAACTTTCTTCCTCCCGACTTGCAAAATGTAGGTTGTCCATGGTTTATTCACTAATTTTTATAACACGCTGCAGTTTAGGTAGACTTAACCTCAGAGGATTGCTTGACTATTTTATAATTTCAGGACAACGTTTAGTTCTTAATTAAATATTTTAATTACCAGATAGCAAACCCTGAGTTTTAAGATAAGATATTCAGCATTTGTAGAAGCCTTAATTAAAATCACCCCAGAGACAACTGTAAAATACAGAAATAATTAGGGTAGTGCTTAGCATGGGATAACCACAAATAAAGCTGGGGTTTACCATCCCTGTGCAGAAATTCTTCACAAATACCCTGTTCCCAGCAATTTGCACTTTGCATGAATTGGTCTTTCACATGTCTTCAGCTGTCAGAAAGTTAGTTGTGCTTGAGTTACTTGTCTAGACTCCCATGTCGATGATGGAATGGGAGAGGAAATAGCAATGGGAAAGGCAGCATAGTAATTTATCTTCTTTTTTGGAGGTGCCTGTCTTTATCTGCCATAAAAAGAGACTTGGACACATTATTTTTAGACAGTTCAAGCTCGCTCAAATGAATTATAAGCTATGAGTTCTCAACTTCTGGGTCCCAAGTGTCCTTCCAGAAAGGCTGGCATATTCCTGTGTTTAAGAAATGGGTACTACACCAGGGGGGATCAAACTGGGGTTCAGTTTACACAGCTATTGGTGTTTGAGCCTGGAATGAACTCTGTCTCATGGAATTGCTCCCTGGTAGATAATTCTTGATATCCTGGGAAATCTGTGAGCTGGACTGACAAATGGGTTGACATGGATTGATGTAGAAGGAGTGTATTGAACTATTTGAGGCATAGAGGCAAAAGACACAGAACTATATTTTCCCTGTTTTGTGCCTGTGATCATCCTTGGCGTAGCAGTGGGATTTTTCTCCTGGAGTAACATTCTGTGTTTGGTGCTAATGCCTAAAATCACTGTGCATGTTAGTGAGATAAAGATGAGCATCAACTTGCTCCTGATGTGCTCAGATTGACACATGTCAGGCTTTAAAAGGCACAGAGTGAGAATCCTTGGCTGGAAGGATTTGTCATCTAAATATTCAGCACATGGTGCGAGGGGGAAGAGGCAGGAAGATGTGAAGTAGGAAAGAAGGTTTTGAAATCTCTGAAAGCAGTAGCCTGTGCAAGGTGCCTGTCAGTGTACAGCTGGCTCCCTCCTGTGCCAAATATTGCTGGGAAAAAAAAGTAATTAACCTCGGATTCCCACTAAGGTTGCAGACTGTATGTAATACTTGTTTCACAGGGTACTATATGCCCCAGTGAGAAAAAGGTGGACAAACCCTGTAAATTAAGTGTAGTAGACATCAGATACCTGACTTCTCTGAAAATCACAGTGTGGTTTTCTGGCTGGGGAGACAGAACACAAAGAAAGGACTAAGTTTCAAAGAAGCTTTAGAATTCTTTGTTGGTACAGCCCTGTTAACTCTATTCTTTCCTGGTGAGATGTTTGCCTTGTTCTGTGTGTGTATAGATGCCCTCCTGCCATCAATATATAGTCCTTTTTTTTTTTTCCACAGGAATTCAGATGGTTGGTATTTAACTTTGAGGAGTTAGTGAAGGGTAATGGTCAGAAAAAGCTCTGCATAGTTTCACGGGCCAGGAGTTTGTTCCATCCCCTAAGTGCATATACACCTACTCCTGATATCTCACTAATTTTTTTCCCCATTTTTTTGGGACTAAATCTTTCCAGTTTGGAGCCAGAACTTCTGTGAGATGACATGAGGGCATTTTGGATGATGGATTATGTCGTTTCAGACCAGTGGGAGAATATAGACCTCAGTCAGATCTTGCAGCTGGCCTGATTTATGTTCTGCTGTTCAGCTGAATTGGCCTCCCTCTTCTGGAAAGCCCAGGCAGTAGCTCACAGAAGGGAAAAGGAAGCTCTCATTTAATGCAATTTGGATTTGGTGCAGGGACTCCCACATTTTTTGAAACATGAGTGAACATGTGTGAAGGAGACGCTGGTTTTAGTGGTGAAGAAACAAATTTACCTCTGTCCCATTCTGACACATGGCTGTAACAGAGCTTGGAGAGATGGGAAAGCCTTTTTTTGGGGGAGGCAGTGAGGGTGGGGATTGTCCCTCCAGCACTGCTTGTGGCCCTGCTCAGAGCCAGGAGCAGCTTCCTCACGTGGAAAAGCTGTTTTTTTCCTGTGACAGGAACAAATAAAACACTTGAGATCGTTTAGTTTGAGAGATCTCAGGAGTCATTAGCTACAACACTGTGCTCTTATGTATGTGCATGTCTGAGCACTTCTGTAAGACAATTACCAGTCTTTAATTTTAAAATTCGGATCTCAGAGGTGACTTTTGGCAGAACAAGAGGCACAATCTGCATCTCCTGCTCGGATGACTCCAGTGTTGTTGCTTTTAAATGCTGTTGGCATGATGTACTTACCAGATCTGTCTGTTACCGCTGGACTGCATTTCCTTTTCAGGGCTAGAACAGAATCAGGAGCACTCATGTATTGTAGTTCAGCAAGGAGGGTAAACTGCTTGTAAATTGTTGATGCCATCTTTTATTGCATGTGATAGTTCAGGGAGAGTAACAGCCTGTACTTCAGCACAAATTGCTCTATGGATCTGGAAAGGCCCAGGATGAAATCTCTGTTTCTCCAGCTACTCTCCTTTCCTTTAAAATGGCTTGTGCTGCATGCACTGTTAAAAAGTAGACATAGAAACAAGACTATAAATTTTTTGGGTTGCTGTAGATAATGAAGGGGATAAGGAAAAAGGAATTCTCAGGTCAGCTCTTCATCCCACATTTCTTTTCTGCTTCAGTTCTAGATTGAACATGAACAGGGTAGAGTAACAGAGTAGAAATCTGTAATTGAAACAGCCCATTGTAGAAGCAGAGGGATTGTTGTGCTTTTTCCAGCCCTTTGCAGTTGCTGTGCTGCTCAAATGTCTTGCCTTGTACACTCCTTGTAGGAATGACTCTGACCAGGCAAGGATATGATGCAATGTAAGGTCATAATAAATGTGATGTGTGCAGAAAACAGGAGACAAGTGCATTGATTGTTCAGTGGAAAATTTCTTTTATAATAATTTTTTATTTCCCATGTGAAGGTCACACATTTTAGGTGAAAATATTTGAGGTAAGCATAAACATGTTATAATGTAGGATAGGTTTTTGTGTCTTATTTACTAGGTCTGTAACGAACCAATTAATTGTTCAGAGTGCACATTGCTCCATCTGAGAGCTTGTGATACTTCATGTTAGGTAAAGGTCTTGAAAGGTGATGTGCTCCTTTAGGAGCCTTGGCCACACTTGTGTGGGAGTTCTGCTGCAAAGCAGAGCTGATGAGTCAGTGATTCTCAAGGTTGGTGTGCAGTTCCTGAAGTTCTTCCTTCTTTCCAGTGAAGTTTTTCAGTTCCTCAAAGCAGCTGCTTAGCTGCTGCAGGCTCAGGGCCAAGAGAAATGTGTCCAGATGTGGTGGGACAGGTGTGCTTCAGTGAACATGGCTGAGCTCCAATTTCATCCTTCTTAATCTCTACTGACTAATTAATACAGAATAAATGGGCATTTTTCTTGCTTGGTCCTTTTGTGAGTTTTTTGCTGTGCATTCTACAGATATTTTTATATTTTTGTGTGTGTGTTCTTTCAACTCTTTGGAACAGTCGGGAAGAGAAGCATCATGATTCCCATCTCCTTCCGTCTTTTTTAAATGTAGGTTGTCAACACCCTACAGAGACAAGGCTGAGTATCTGAACTTTAAAGGCTTTGGAAATAGAACACAAGTAATTAATGCACATTTAGTTCTATTTTAATCATATTTTTAAGCCAGTCTAATGATGTTGAGAGATGCAACTTGAGATTTTACTGGTTTGATTATTTCAGATGGCAAATACTACATACAAAATATGCTGAAAATGGTCAAACACTTAAAACTAAAATTCTAACTCTTTTATTCATACTTTGGGATAGCTAAAAATATTAGATGTGAGAAAAGGAAAGCAGAAAATAGAATAGGAGACCTTGTAGCCGATTGTTGCATGCATTACTCTGGCCAGAGCTATGCTGGCTTCAAGGTCTTGGAATTTGCTGAGGGAAGAGTGGAAGAGGGGAGAAGTGTGGATGAACACAAAAGCCTCATGGCCCTGTGGTGCTGCACAAGATTTTTTGCTGTTCTGTTTTTTTGGGCATGTTTTGACAATATTTTGGTCATTAAAATACCAAGCATTGTGCATCTTTATTTTGAGGAGGTATTGCAGTCACTTCAGATCCATCATTTCTGTCACAAGGTTTACAGTTCAGGATATCTTCCTTATTAGGAAGCCACTCTTGAAAGGACGATTTTGAAAGGATATATGTCTCTCTGCAGAAGTCAGATGAATCACCTCAGTGATCACCCAGAGAGTGGGGTTTGAAAGGAAGGTAGATAAAATGAAAATAAATGTAATATTTCAAAATATGCTGAGAAATTAAACAGAATATATAGGGACAAATGTATTGTGTATTTCACAGAAGATAAATGAGATTCAAAGTGGCTGGCACTTTAGAGTCTTCTTAAAGCAAGAAGTCAACATGAGTCAATTTGTTTTGTCCTTGTTACATTTTTAATAGCTATAATTTTTTTCTTCACAACATTACAGTTAACACTGCAATTCTGTACCTGTGTGATTTTGGATGTGGAAGAAGCGTGGAAGTGTAACAGCATAAAAGACAATAGGATCTTGTTTGAAAAGAAACTATGAGAAGACAATGTATCTGGTTTTACTTCTGATTTTGTTGGGGAATAAGATAGCAGCACACTGTGGCTGTTCACACCGTGCACTCTGGGCTCAAGTCTTTATTTCTGAGTACTCTTAAGTGGGAAATATGCCTGAGGTTTAAGACATTAAATTCTGTGTTTAACAGAGTTACAAATCCTCTCTGTTATGCAGCCTTTTTTTATAGATGTAAAGAAGGTGGTACAGAAGTGAAAAAAAAATTAAGAAATGGACCATGTCATGTTTGCCAGAGCAGTTTTGCCACATCTTTCAAAAAGTAAACAGTAGTTATAGCATTGCTTAATAGCAATGTGCCACTCAGGCTATTTCAGGTAGTCCAGAAATGCCAGCCACAGACAAAAAGGTAAAAAAATCAAATGCTTCATCCCAGGAGAGACCTGCCCTTGCTAATGAGTCTCACAGTCTCTTTGCTTGATGTGTAACTGAGCTGCCCATTTGTGTTCACTGAAATGCTCAGGGCTTGGACTGGGTTTTAGGACGTTTGTAGCTGCTATAAAGTGATTAACATTTTACATTTTGATGTACATAGCTGGAAGGGTAGGCCTATCCCTACAGCCTGAATGGAATTAGTTATGCCCAATGAAAACTCCAGTGCTGCATCCAGTGATGGCAGTGGCCAATTTTGTGCAGGGTCAACAGAGCAAAGCTCATCCTTGAAAGATCACACCCACAAAAAACACCCCCCAGCAGCACTTAGGCTGTTGCTCTGTCTGTGGATTTGAACCTGTATCAATTTGGATATTTACCTTTCAAAGCTGCCCATGCAGGTGCTACTGTGTCCACTTTAATGCAGAGCCCTTGTATGACCAAAGGTGAATGTGGCATTTTTCCCTTGGTTCTGTCCTTTTTGCTGGGTTTGCTTAAAAACGGCTGCTTGATGTTTTGGTTTGCCCTTGGCATTCATTACATGGACTCACATCTCTTTTAATGCACTGAGGGTAGATGTTGCATATGGGTAGAGGTATTATGAAAGAAAGGCCTTATAAAATGTGGTTTAGGTTTAGGTTTAAGCTAAGAGTTAGCTTGTAACTTTCCATGTGAAAAATCATAAGAATGAAAGCAGTTAGCACAACAGACTTTTCTGGTAAGAGAACCGTTTGCACCTGTAGTAGGCAAGAAATCTGTCCTATGTGAATCAGTGAACAAAACATGTAAACTAAGCAAAAACAGAGATTTGACAGACATACACCCTGACCATTTTCAGACCAGTAAACTGGGTGTTAGTGTATTGTTCACCAATTAGGTCTAACACAGTGCCTTCTGATATTTCCTATGAATACGAGCTTTGTGAATAAAGAATTGGGTTTTTCTGCATGAAGAAACTGAGTCCCATCTGCTTATTACTGCAACATGTAGGATTAATTTCCTTTTCAGTTTTTCTGCCTGGCCTTTTCCTCCTGTGTCTGAGTTTTTCAGCAGGGTGAAAAAAATTAATTTTCAAAATGCTCCTGTAAGATGGGAGCCAACTGTTCTTTTTCTAAAGATGAGGAACAGAGGCATGTAGGACTTAAGAAACAAATTTGGAACTTAAAAGATTTCTTTATTCCTGTGTAGTGCGTATATATGTATATATATAATGTGTTATATGTGTTCAAAGCACACCCTCCATTAAGTCATATTGTTTATCAGCAGCACTTGGTGTCTCCATGCCCATCAAATCATCTCAAGTGATCTCTATCCCTTGAGCTACTGGATTAACTGATAGCAGCTGGAGGCTGCCTTCCTCACTGTTGAGCTGGAAAAGGCAAGGGAGATTGCTGACTGGTTTCATATTTATGTGCAGATGGTGGTGAAGGAAGGTGAGGGTATCCTGAGTACATCTTCAGGCCTTTGGCCTCTGCTCTGGCAGGCACAAATGCTGCTGTTCTTCTCCCAGCTGTGGCCACTTCAGCCTGAGCCCGTCCATTCTGTTGTTTCAGACCTTGCCAGGCAGTTGTTTCCTGCTGCTCTTTTCTCCAGCTAGTCACTGTCTGCTCCTCTATGTCTCCTTCCTTTTCTTTGCAATTTCTATCCAGTCTCACTGCTCTGAACCTCCCTGCCCCTCTCTTGTTTCCTTGCCTTGCTAGATCCAGCTCAGCACTCCATCTGCCTGTTCTCTCAGCCGGTACTTTCACTGATTCATAATTCCAGTTTCTGTGTTTGCCAAATTAGCTTGATTACCTATTCTTTTCACCATTACCCTTCTCTTTCCTCCCTCTTTCTTCTTTCAGTTTTTCTATGCAGAGTTCACGGGTTCACTGGTTCTCATTTTCCTTTTAAACATCTCACTTTCCTATACCCAGGTTTCCTCTTTCTAGTGCAGCAGTTATCCCAATTTTCATTCATCAACTCTTTGACTTCCCCTTTTTTTTTTAATTATGGTACAAGAATGTATACACAGACCCTCCCAGCACCTAAAATGGGGGATGTAGGAACAAGCCAAACACAA